>SNVD02004743.1:0-20529 GCA_013180625.2 Boswellia sacra | reverse complement strand
ACAATCGGGGAAGAGTTACAAGTCTCTAGTATGCATGAGCGTAGTGCACATATGGTTGTTAAGTCCGATGCATTTATAGCTTTGCCGGGTGGTTATGGTACATTAGAGGAGATATTTCAAATCTCCTCTTGGGCACATCTAAACATCCATCGGAAACCCATTGGTTTGTTAAATGTTAATAATTTTTTTGATGGTTTGTTGTCCTTTCTTGATCAAGCTTTAGAAAAAAATTTCATCTCACCGTCAGCAAGGCAAATGCTGGTTACAGCTTCAACTGCAGGAGAGTTAATTGACAAACTACAAGAATTCGTCTATTCCCCTGATCCAACAATGGCTCGGATAAATTGGTTTGGAGAAGGCAACAAAAGGCGTCAACTAGATTTAACCCTCCCTCTGTAATCTCTATTTGCTGGTTTGCTTCGTTTTTGTTTGCTTTCTTTTTAGTGTGTTTATTTGAGATTTTTCATGTCGTTTCTTTGAGCTTTTTCAGGTTATTTCTTTCGTCCCAGGTAATATTTTCTAATCTCGGTTTTTAGAGTGGTGGCTAAAAAAGTTCAAGTTCTCTTGAAACGTATTCTGGATCTCTTCAATCCATAATGGCTGAATAAGGAGGCTAACTTCTAAACTTTTTAGACCCATTCTAACTAACTTTTTTTTGTTTGCTGACTTGTTGAACTTTGTTATTTTATGAGTGAGTTTTTAGTTTTGCGTCATTTTAGAGTTGTTAGGTGTTTTTATCTTTATCATTTTGATTTTAAAAAAAAAAAACCAATTGTGGAAAACCTGAGAATGGCAAAATATGGGGTTTCTTTAACACCTTGAAACGCATTCTCGTCTAAACAAATCTGTAGTTTGTTTATTATTCATGTTATTGTGAGTGTCTTGTTTCTTGTTTTGTTCTTTCATAATAAAGGTATATATGCTGTAAACCTTAAGTCTGGCGGGCTACCTGTCCTAAGGTGTTGAAATATACATCTTGATCAGGTGTAACACCAGCCACATACCTCTTTCTTGCATTTTGTGTGTTCGATGATAAGATCATTTGAATTAAGAATAGACTCTTGGAAATGATTAAATGATGCATTGATCTGTGTGCTTGAAATGTTTATTGGTTTTCGCTTTGCTTTTGATTCCTTGCGCATCATTGAGCACTAAGCTATTATCACTGAGTATTTGTTCACTTAGAGAAAGTTTATATAATTTAAATGTTTCTTCAGATTTCAATGAATTCTAGAACTTTTTTGATGGTCACTCGAGGCGAAATCCTAGACTGTGCAACATTGGGGAAATGATTTAGGCCATCTTTGGACCGTTTGAGCTTTAATAGCCAACCTTGACTGAAATTGATCCCTAGTTACCCCTTTGAGCCTCTGTAAGCCTTTTTCTTTGTTAACTCACTAAAAGATTTCCTAACCTCAAATGATTTTGTTCCAAACAGTTTATCCCTTACCTATGAGCATATAGATCGTTCACAATTAAATTTTGAGCTATGTTCTGGTTTTGGGAAGTTAGAGGAGGTTGTGATGTGTCATGAGCAATACAAGTGAGTTCTATTGTGTTTAAAAAAAAAAAAAAAAACAAAAACAGAAAAAAAAAGCCAATCTATACTTATCGTCCACGTACTTACACATTGAGAACAATGTGTTGTTTAAGTGTGGGGGAGGGGAAGTGTAATAAAAAAAAAAGAAAAAAAGAAAAAAAGAGAGAACAAAAGAAGAAGAATAAGAGATCTATACCCTTAAGTGTTCTTAAAAAGAATGAAACAACAAAGTGTGGGGTTGTAGTTTTCTTTTGTTTTCTGAAAAAAAAAAAAGATTGAGTGTTCTAAATAAATTTGGGGGAGTAACCTGGTGAATTGAAATGAGGTTGTGTTATAGGGTTGAGCTCTACATAGTCTTAAATGATTTATGTGTTTGTGGGTGATTTGAGCCAAATTTTTATCCTTTATCATACCGTCACCCAAGCCAAACGTTACAAGCTTAAGTAAAGTCCTAACTTGATCCGTAGTGTTGTAACGCATGTCTACAGTAGTGGAGAGTGACCTGAAAAGCAAGCCTATGGAGTTCATTTATACACACATCTTCAATATTAAATATGATTCATTTTTATGCATAAACTCATCCGGGTTACAAGTGATTAGGTGAGAATGGCTCTACACACACACACTTGAGGAATTGAAGTGAAGCGAAACTAATTTTTGAGATAAAATTCTTGATCAAGTGCATTATTTTGAAGTTTTCCTTGGGTTATAATTAAGTAAATCTTTGAGGCCTATTTGCAAGTTGAAGCATTTGTGTGTTTTAATTTTTTTTTGATTCTGTTTCGGTTTAGTTTTTTTTCGTATCATTTTAGTTGCTCGAGGACTAGCAAAGTCTAAGTGTGGGGGAATTTGATAAGTGTCTATTTATATATCATTTTCATATCAATTCGTCCATGTTTCTTTGCTATATTCCTTGGTATTTTTATGTTTTTGTGTGGTTTTTGATGTTTGTAGGAGTTTTGGAGGAACTTGCACAAAAATGGAGTAAAACCCTTCATTTTCACCTCTGCTAGTCAACCAATTTCTTGGAGTTGATTGTATCGATATACAATTAACCGGATAACATGCTATATACCATTGAAAAGCTCTCGAAGTCTATTTTCTGGAGAAATTTACGGTTCACGAATTTATGTAGTGTACCGAAAGTTGTGATAAAAATGGTATGAGAAGTGTATATTTGTAATTCCATATATCACTGTAGCATGTTATTAAATACGGGGCACTGTAGCAAGTTACTGTAGCAGAGTATTTAAACACATTTTAGGGTTTTATTTTCATAACTTGAAGAGGGGAAAACGTGGGAGGAGGCTGCATTTCTGGATTTCTCTCATCCCTTGGAGTTCTTGAAGGAGAAAGAAGATTTTGAAAGAGGAGGAACTACAATTCCAAGAAGATTCATCTACAAAGAAGATTTTCAAAGAATTTGCTAAGTTCTTTCTTTCCTTTTCAATTCTGGAATTTCTCTGTATTGTATTTGTTATTCTGATTGAATATGTGTAACTAAATCTGAATTGGTTGAGGGTGATTTCAAAGCCCTTGATATTGATTTTGTGAGTTGATTGTGTAAGAAATTGTTATCCAATTCTCTAATTGAAGTTGCTTGTATTTTCCCATATCTAATGCTTATGATTGCTTACTGATTGTATTTGGAATGGCCAACTGAATATAATCTGTTGTTGTCTATTGCTAGATTAGAAATCTTGATCCGTAATTGTCATGAATTTCCAATCATTAGTAGCAAAATTGTGATCAGAGATTGCAATTGGAAAATACAACCTAGGTTAAATAATCCGAACTTGTGTGATTATTGCTTAGATCAACCTATCTTTCTCATCGTAATGCTTCCATTGAATTAAACTAGAGAGCTTGTTCTAGGTTGTTTAATGGATAGAGATTAAATAAAGAGCTTGTTTTATTTAACAACAAAGTAAGGAAAGATTGGGATAACAGAGCTTGTTGTTATCTACGGTTGATAACTTCAATGCTGTAATTGGATTACAATTCTATGTTAATTCACAAATTCATATCTTGTGGCAGAGAAAGAACCCTTAACCAAGTGTCTCTCATTGAATTTTCAATTCATTTAATATTGTGTTGTGTTATTCTTTATTTGCCTTCGTATTCAGTTTAATTAATCATTCAACAAAACCCCCCATATTTAGTTTATTGTTGCTGAAAAATAACAAATTTAATTAGAATCAATCCTCGTGGGAACGATATCTCACTCATCACTTTATTACTTGTGCGACTAGTATACTTGCTAGTTTCGAACGCATCAACTCCTATACCAGTTGGCCTTAGAGTATTAGGTGTTAAGACACCCCCACGAGCTTAATGACTCGGGTTGCCGATGCTTTTTTTTTGCTTAGAAACTTATGGATAGTGCAATGTTCAATCCTCTTAAGCTTTCTCCTTAATCCATGTAACGAGCTTTGGGCCAATAGCTCCCAAACCAGTTGATCTTAGGGTATTAGGTGTTGAGGCACCCTTCGGGCTTAATTGCTCGAATTAAGAATGTTACGAGACCAAATTTATCCACAATTGCTTTTTTCTTTTTTGCTTTCAATTTTTTTTCTATCTCTTTTTTTCCCTTTTTTTTTGTTGTTATCCTAAACAAAACAAAATAACTCAAATATTGCGACATTTCATTTTGCAACCCACAATCATACATCAAGGTATGTGTGTGTGTGAAGAAAGGTTCATGAAAACTTACTTAATGAGTACATGAGCAAACAGTTTATTAAATGATAAGGTCGTGAGAGTTCATAGATTTGAATAATTCAAAGTGAAGTGAATAAGACATCCTCGTTATAAAATTCAAAAATCAAAACTAAATAATATCAACTTAGCTAAAATGAGTCTTCAAAAGTGCAAATAAAAACAAAATGATAAATTAGTTAGAATGGGCTTCAAGAATTCAAAATGGCCCTCTTTACTCTGTCATTCCTGACCCAGAATGCATCTCAAGAGAAATTGAACTCCTTACACCGCACTCTGAATCTAATTACTAACTCTTTTTTTTTGCAAAAGAATATACGACACACTTACGTCTACTATTCTTCCCCCCAACCAAATGAAACTTTGTCCTCAATGTTTAAATGTAGAGAGATAAAGTGTAGAAGACATTACCTGAAGCTCCAGTTATTCAAAAGAGATGACTTGAAAGACACTTAAAATAAAATGCTACAAATAAAATAAAAGACAAGAAAAATTACAAACAGAGCGTCATATCCAATTTGCACTTTTTATTTTGTCTCCTTGACCAATTAATTTGAGTTATTGCTAGGTCAAGTTCATATTCAATTGCTTGTAATTTGTCAAGTAATTCATTAGCAGTAGTGGCAGAAACAAGGATCTATCGCGTCGAATGCGGGATAAAATTATGTTCTACAGCTACATCAATAAAACGTATCAAAGGATCAAAAAATTTTTTAACATTCAACAAACCTATGGGTTTTTGATGAAGATTCAGTTGGGCCCAAGAGGCAATTTGAAAAATTCCTTCAAAAGTATCAAAGCCACCTGGTAAAGCAATAAAGGCATCTGAAATGATAAGCATATATTCCATGTGTTCATGCATAGAGGAGACCTGTAACTCTTGCGCAGCCATTTTTTCAATGATGCTTTCTACAACCAAATCTTTAGGAATAACACCTAAAACTTGATTGCCTCCTAAGAGTGCAGCTGTTGACACAAAATCCATTAACTCGAGGCTACCTCCCCTACAAACCACATGAATCTTTCTTTCAGCTAATAGCCTACCAAGATAATTTGCTACTGCTACAAACTCTTTACTTTTTCTACGTCAAGATCCATAGAATACACATATCTTTTGGATTCGATGTTTTGAGGTTCCCTCCACGTATATGCAACTCTCTAACTATATGTGTGAAATGAAGAATGAGAGATTTCATATTTATGGAGTGAAAAGGTATTCTAATGATGACGTCTATATAGGTAGCTTAGCTGTTTGTTGAAAAAGTTTGACAATAAACCATAGAAATTCAAAGAAAAAATGATAGAAATAAACAATATAAATGCATAAGTCAACCGAATGAGATAAATTCAAAAATGACAGCTGCAAGGCATAAAATTAAAAAATGATAGCACACATACATATGTACAGGTCATTGTGACTGTGGCTCACATCTTCCTCTAGTTTTATATCCAGAAACCGGTTAAACACCTTCTATGAGTTGGGGATATGCTTTCCATCCAGTTTTCTTATAAACTGGCAAACAGGGTCGTTTTGAGTCAGATTCTCGAGACTGTAACGTGCCTACTCTTCTTGAAATTGTGTCCATAGTTTCAAAATTTCACGCTGCACAATTTCGCAAGAATACGTCTCAAGAGTCAATTGGATATTATCCAAAGACTCCCTACTCAGTCTATTCTTGATGAATTGTAGCTTATCCTCTCGATTGTTAGACAAAAATACCACGAAGCGGCAATGCTGGTTACAAGTCCACCTTGCACATTTGCGACAAACTTGTAACCTTTTTGCTCTTTGCTTTTTGGCACAAGAGCTTTTTCCCAAATTTGGCATGTGAGAAACAAGATCATCTGAAAATTCACAAGAAAATCGAACATTGGCTTCAATTAACCATCTTAAATCAGTAGGAATACCCTTCTGCATCAACATCTTTGGTCTTTCTACACGAGCTTGGTAAATTTTGGCAAATCATTTTGAGGAAGACAGAAAACGTCTGTGTAGATTCGAGAGAATGGTATCCATGTGAAGAAAATGAGAGAGAAGAAAAGAAAATGAATGCAGGGTGAGCAATAGTTTTTAGGAAACTAAAAAACTGACTTTAAAAGTCACAGAGTACCGTATCCACCACTTGATCGAGAAAAATCAATCATTAAAAAGGATTGATTAAAGGAATGGACTCTTCATTTTGATTAAAATTTTCAAAGAATGGTTTTAACTGTTGTCCATACACTTTAAAAACATTACCATTCTTTGGGTTCTCAATTTCAACTGCTCCATGAGAAAAAACATTCTTAACAATGAAAGGCTTAGTTTAACGAGACCAAAGTTTACCAGGAAACAAATGCAATCTTGAATCATACAAAAGAACTTTTCGTGAAGGTTCAAAAGATTTTCTAACAGTGAATTTGTCATGAAAAACCTTAATTTTTTCTTTGTAGATTTTAGAATTTTCATAAGTCTCATTCCTGATTTCTTCAAGTTCACTCAGTTGGAGTTTACGTAACTTGCAAGCATCATCCAAATTTGTGTTAAATGTTCAATGCCCCAATAAGCTTTATGCTCGATTTCCATAGGCAAGTGACAAGGTTTTTCAAAAACTAATAAATAAGGAGACATACTCATTGATGTTTTGAAAGCAGTTCGGTAAGCCCAAAATGCATCATTAAGTCTTAAAGACCAATTTTTATTGTTTGGGTTAACCGTTTTTTTTAAGATCTGTTTTATCTCCCTATTAGCTAATTCAATTTGTCCACTTGTTTGTGGGTGATAAGGTGTAGAAACTTTATGGGTTATTCCATATTTTTTCATTAGAGTTTCAAATGGTTTGTTACAAAAATGTGTGCCCCAATCACTAATAATGGCTCGAGGAATTCTAAATCTACACAAGATATTCTCTATCAAGAATTTGATAACTATTTTATGATCATCGTTTCGACATGGAATTGCCTCGGTCCATTTTGAAACATAGTCTACTGCAACAAGAACGTACACAAAATCAAATGATGGTAGAAAAGGTCCCATGAAATCAATACCCCAATAGTCAAAAATTTCAACAATAGAAATAGGATTCAAAGGCATCATGTTTCGTTTTGAAAATGATCCCAATTTTTGACAATTTTCACAAGTTTTGCAAAATGCATGTGCATTTTTAAATAAAGTTGGCCAATAAAATCCACATTGTAAGATTTTAGTAGCTGTTTTTTTTAGATGAAAACTGTCCTCCATACGCTTCGGAATGACAAAATTAATGATACTACTTACTCATTGTCGGGTATGCATCTTCTAATTATTTGGTCTGGACAATATTTGAACAGATATGGATCATCTCAATAAAATTTTTTCACCTTGAATAAAAACTTCCTTTTGTCTTGAGCATTCAATGAGGTGGCATTTCTCCTGTTGCAAGAAAATTTACAATGTTAGCAAACGAAGATACTGTAGCAACAGAGAATAAAAATTCATCAGGAAAAGAGTCATTAATAGGTGAAGTTTCAATTAATGTCTTTGTTGTTAATCTTGACAAATGATCTCCAACGACATTTTCAGCTCTTTTCATATCATTTCTTGTGATGTTGAATTCTTGGAGCAATAAGATCCACTATATAAATCTAGGTTTTGCATCCTGTTTGGAAATTAAATATCTCACAGCTGCATGCTCAATGTAAACAATCATTGGAGAACCAATTAAATAAGATCAAAATTTGTCCAATGTAAATACTACTGCAAGTAGTTTTTTTTTCTTTAGTTTTTTGTGTAATTCATTTGTGCATCATTTAAAGTCCTACTTGCATAGTAAATCACATAAGGCTTACCTTCTTTTCTTTGTCCTACGACAACACCAACAACATAGTCACTCGCATCACACATCAATTCAAAAGGCAAGGACCAATCAGGAGATTGCATAATTAGAGCAGTTGTTAAAAGTCCAATTAACTTATCAAAAGCATTTTGACATTCTTGAGTCTATTCAAAAAAGGTGTCTTTTATTAAGAGGTTACAAAGAGGTTTAGATATAGCACTGAAATTTCTTATGAACCTTCTATAAAATCCAGCATGCTGTAAGAATGAACATACCTCCTTGACTGTTTTTAGTGAAGGCAAATGGAAAATCAATTCCACTTTTGCTTTATCCACTTCAATTCCCTTAGAAGACACCACATGACCTAAGATAATCCCTAAGGTAACCATATAATGACATTTTTTCCCAATTCAAAAGAAGACCTTTTTCTTTACACATTTTAAAGACTTTTTCTAAGTTTTCAAGACAATTATAAAAAGAATTTCCAAAGACAGTTAAATCATCCGTAAAAACTTCTAAACAATGCTCAACCATGTCACTAAAAATGCTTAACATGGATCTTTCAAAAGTGGCTGGGGAATTACAGAGTCTTAAAGGCATCATTCTAAATGCACAAGTGCCAAAGGAGCACGTGAATGTGATCTTTTCTTGGTCTTCAAGTGCAATGGGAATTTGATAATAGCCTGAGTATCCATCGAGAAAGCAGTAGTAAGAGTGTCCTGCTATTCTTTAGAATTTGGTCAAGGAATGGTAAGAGAAAATGGTCTTTTCTGGTGGCAGCATTTAATTTTCTATAATCAATGCACATCCTCCAACTAGATGAGACTCGAGTTGGCAATGATTGACCATTTTCATTTTTGACTACTGTAATGTCAGATTTATTAGGTACTACTTGCGTGGAGCTTACCCACTTACTATTCGAGATAGGGTAGATAATTCTCACATCAAGTAATTTAAGAACTTCTGCCTTAATAACCTCTTTCATATGTGGATTCAATCTTCTTTGAGATTGTTGAGATGTTTTGGCATTTTCTTCTAAATGTATTCTATGTGTACAAATCAAAGGGTTAATGCCTTTTATGTCTTTTAAAGTCCACCAATTACATTTTTATGCCTTTTAAGCACTTCTATCAACTTACCTTGTTGCTCGCTTGTGAGGGATGAAGAAATTACCACTGGATACGTCTGATTCTTCCCAAGATATGTGAATTTTAGCCCTTCAGGTAAAGGCTTTATTTCTAACTTGGGAGCTTCCTCTTCCTTGCTTTCATTCATTTGTCCCATTTCTTTGAATCATGTTTTTGAGCCTTTTTTCATCACCTGTGCACAATCCAGTAAAGAATATATATTAGAAAGATCAGGTTCTAGTTGCATACTTGATTCTAATGAATTGACTAAACAGGTTTCCAAAGGGTCAGAAAAACTCCCTTTTTGGATGTGTTCTTCCATAATAGTTTCTATCATTTAGCCTCCTCAATTTCATCATCTTCTTCATGTGGTTTTTTGCACATATTAAAAACATTAAGTTCCATGTCATGTTCCCGAATGATAGCTTCATGACTTCATTCGTGCAATTAATTAAAGCATTAGAGGTAGCTAAAAATGAACACCCTAAAATAACAGGAATTGAATTACATACTTCCACTGGTTGTGTGTCCAAGGTGATAAAATCCACTGGGTAAATGAATTTATCGACTTGTACTAAAAATCTTCTACTACTCCTATTGGCACTTTAATTGATCGATCAGCAAGCAAAAGAGTCACAGAAGTCGATTTTAACTCACTAGATTGAGTTTCTAAAAAACCGAGTATGGAAGCAAATTCACTTTAGCACGAAGATCAAGTAAAGCTTGTTCAATTTTATGATCTCTAATAATACATGAAATTGTAGGATATCCTGGATCCTTATATTTCACTGTATAATTGTTTTGAAGAATAGCACTTACTTGCTAGGCTAGAAAGGCCTTCTTTTTCACATTCAATTTTCTGTTCACCTGTTTAAAAATTTCAAAAATTTCAGAATTGTGGTTTGGCTTCTTTTGTATGGCTAATGCTTGAGCAAATGAAAGCAAAGATGGGGATCTAGTTCCTTTTTCACTCGGTGTTGGTTTGGTAACCTCTTTTTGACCTTTAAAGATCGATTCATCTTCTTTCTCATAAGGTTTAAAAATGTGTTTGTTAACAACCTTACCATTGCGAAGGGTCATAACTGATTTGGCTTAGTCCACGTAATGGCTATTTGAACTACCCGCACATGAGTTAGATTGATCTTTGGGGTTCTGCAATGTTTGAGAAGGAAATTTCCTTTTTTCTTGAATGCTAAGTGTGGATGCAAATTTTGTAAGAGTGTCTGACAAATTTGCTAATGTTTGAACAGTTTGACTATTGAAAGTCTCTTACTTTGTAATGAATGAAGAAACCGTTTCTTCCTGGTCCTTCCTAGGAGGAGGAACATATGCATGATCATGAGAATTTTGAAAATTTTGCTATGTTTGAAAAGGGACTAGTGAAAATTGTGGATGATTGTCATTTTTTCAACTAAAATCGAATGATTTCTCAAATCGGGATTGTAGTTTTGTGAGTATGGATTGTGATTTGGCCTTTTGAAAGTGTTCAAGGCATTGGCTTGTTCATGGAGACATTTCCTAAAAGCATGCAAAGTTGGGCACTCATAGTAGGATGGTCACTAGCATTATAAATGTGACAGAAAATTTATGGTATAGAATTCAATTGAGCACTCTTCTTTATTTCTAAAGCCTTGACTTTTCTAGCTAGGGATGCCTATTTGGCTTGAAGGTCATGGTGTTCCCTAAGGTTGTAGATGCCTCTAGTGGATGTTGAGGGTGGGGCTTTGCTTGGTACCTAATAGGTGCCAGCAGTGTTCCAATTTTAGGCTTTATCTGCTAATGAATCTAGGTAGTTAATTGCTTCATCAGGGTTTTATCTCCAAATTGTCCGTTACATATTAGCTCTACTAATTGTCTATCTTGAGGTGTTAACCCTTCATAAAAGTGTGCAACTATTCTCCAAGTTTCAAAACCATGGTGAGAATAGGTATTAAGCAACCTATCCCAACATTGGTAAAGGGTTTCTACTTGTTTTTGAGTGAAAGTAGTGATTTGTCTTTTAAGAGAATTTGTTCTATGGGTAGGAAAATTTTTTTTTCCAAAAATTGTTGTTTCATCTCATACTATGAACTGATGGAACTTGACCTTAAATTTTATAGCAATGTTCTGCTTTATCTTTTAAAGAAAAAGGAAAAAGCTTTAATCTAATGGTGTTTATACTACAATTTGAGCCACTGTAGGAGTTACACACCTCTTCAAAGATTTTTAAGTGTGAATATAGGTTCTCCATATCAAGGCCATGAAAGGTGGGTAAAAGTCGAACGAAACTCAGTTTGAAATTGAAATGGATTGTATTGGGAGGAGAAACTACATAAGATGGTGCACTAGTCCTTACCGGATTCATGTAATCTCTAAGGGTTCTTGGTTGGTTTTGGTCATTTTGTTGGGAACGATTGTCCCCTTCATCTGTGAACTTTTTCACTTGATTGTCAGCCTTGTTTTCTAAGGAAGATGATGTTTTCCTTGCAAGTCTACCACTAGATGTGCGTGACCAAATTTTCATGCAAATTCTAGAGAGAAAAGAAAAGATGAACACACAAAAATAAAAATTAAGATCTAAAAAAGAAAAAAGGAAATACTTACAATTTTGCATGCCAAATTTTACCTTCTCTGGCAATGGCACCAAAACTTGACACATCCAAAAATATGATTATCTCCCAAGTATAGGAGTGTCGAAGTAATAAATCCAGCAAGACCAGAATCGATCCACGAGGAAGGAGATTTAGCGGTGCAAACTATAGAACGACAGAATAAGATATGAATAATGTAAATAAATGACAAGATAATATTAACAAATATATGTAAAGATGGTAGACGGTACTACCGACCATTTAAATGTAAAACAAAAACAAAAGGTGGTAAAACCATCCATGAAAATAGGTGGTAAAACCATCCATGGAAATAAAGAAACAATTTCATAAGTAGTAAACAAGAATACTTAAAATACACAGGTAAGAGAAATTGATGTAATAATAATGAAAGTTAAGGTTAGAGGATCCGCCCTTGATATATCAAATAAGGATAAATAGCTTAATTATAACTCAATTGGAATCCACACATCAACGAGGTTTTAATCGGAAGATATGTCATTTAAGCTCGTTTTAGTTATATGAATTATATTTGTTTCGTTACCAATATTTATACCACTTCCTGTAAATGGGTTCAAGCATCCAATGTGCCAATCGCCATATGTCTACAACAAATCAAGGTTCCTAACTAGAATTGTGTCAGCAAGAAAGAACCATATGACATCTAGAAATGATCCAAGCATTTGATGTGGCAAGGATTATCTACAATGGATCAAGACCTCCACTTCACGAGTTCTGCCAAGATTGATTAGGGAAATAAATATAAATCATATAAAATAAAAAACAAAAGATTATGATTATTAAACACTTATCAAAGGGTTAAAAAATCCTTATTTTCATATTAAGAGTTTCACCCTTTCACCTTAGCAAAAGAGAATTTAGCAAGACATTATCAAAGAAAGAAAACAAATTGCAAGAAAAAGAAGATTTACTAATAGCATTAAGAGAACAAAACACAAGAGAGAAAAATACAATAATCAGAAATCCCAGACAAAGCCAAGATGCTCTAATAGGTCACAATGCACCTTTATTTATAGATACATTCGAGGGCAAAATTATCAAATTACAAAGGGACAACTGTAAAATATCTTGTTAACAATTTGGATCATCATGTGCACCGATTTCGACCACCAATTTTGGCACCGAATTATTTAGAATTTTGATCACATGTCTGTATGAAGATATCTCTCTCATCTTTCTATAACATTTTGATTCATACGATTTGGATACGTATATCAAGAGATATGGTCAAAAAACAGAGGCATGGTTAGGCTAGGCCAAAACTGCAGAAGAGCTCACTTCAAGCCTATTGTTGGTCCATTAAAAGCCAGAATTTCATGATGCTTGTAAAATACAATCTTGAAGATGATTTAATCATCTTTCCAACAAATCAAGTGATGAACACTTAAATATGCATGTTTAATAAGAGTTTAGTTCATCATATTGCATTAATAGTGTCATTAAATTCCTCAACTTAAGCATATTTGTAGCATTTGCATCTTTGGAATTAATTCCTCTTAATTTTGGTGTTGTTACAGGTTCGGTAAAATGGACATAACTCTCTATTTATAGATCAGAATGGTGCAATTCTTAATGTTTTGGAAAGCTGATTCAATTGTCTACAAGATTGCATTTCACAAGTATCATCAAATTCGGGCTCTTAGTGGACCAAAATTGGGCTTGAAATGAACCTATCTACAGTCTCGGCCCAGTCTGACCAGGCCTCAGTATTTGGACCGTATCTCTCAAAATACGTATCCAAATTGTGCAAATAAATATTCTAGAAAGCTGAGAGAAATATCTACAACTTTCATGAAGATATGAGATTAAAATTCTCAGCATTTCAATGTCAAAATTGATGGTCAAAGTCGGTGCCTAATGATCCCAATTATCAAAGATATTTACAACTAATATTTGACAATTATGCCCTTGTAATTTGACAAGTTTGCCCCTGGATGTATCTATAAATAGAGGTGCCTTGTGACCCATTAGGGCATCTTGGCCTTGGCTGGAACATTTTGGCTTTGGCTAGGATCTTGTATTGTGTTTTGTGTGTTTATGTTATTAATGAATTTCCTTTTTCTTGCATTTTATTTTCTTTCTATTATAATGTTCTTCTAATTTCTCTTTTGCTAAGGTGAAAGGGTGAAACCCTTGATATGAGAATAAGGATTCTCTAACCCTTAATATGTGCTTAATAATCTTAATCTGATAATGTTTATTCAATATGATTTATATTTAATTTCTTAATCAATCTTGACACCACTTGTAAAGTGGAGGTCTTGATCCATTGTCGACAATCCTTGTGATAGGTGTCTATTTATGTATTACTTTTATATCAATTCGTCCATGTTTCTTTGCTATATTCCTTGGTATTTTTATGTTTTTGTGTGGTTTTGATGTTTGTAGGAGTTTTGGAGCAACTTGCACAAAAATGGAGTAAAACCCTTCATTTTCACCTCTGCTAGTCAGTGATCTTCTCGGATTTAATTGTATTGATATACAATGAACCCGATGACATATTATATACCGTTGGAAAGCTCTCGAAGTCTATTTTCTGGAGAAATTTACGGTTTATAAATCCATTCAGTGTACCAAAAGTTGTAATCAAAACAGTGTGAGATGTATAGAAATATAATTCCACAAGTCACTGTAGCATGTATAATACGGGGCACTGTAGCAAGTCACTGTAGCAGAGTATTTAAACACATTTTAGGGTTTTATTTTCATAACTTGAAGAGGGGAGAACGTGGGAGGAGGCTGAATCTTTGGATTTCTCTCATCTCTTGGAGTTCTTGAAGGAGATTGAAGGCTTGGAAAGAGGAAGAACTACTAATCCTAAAGATTTCATCAAATTTGCTAAGTTTTCCCTTTCCCTTTCATTTTCTGGAATGTCTCCATATTGTATTGTATTTGTATTCTATTTGAATATGTGCAACTAAATCTGAATTGGTTGAGGGTGATTTCAAAGCCCTTGATATGGTTTTTGTGAATTGATTGTGCAAGGAATTGTTATCCAATTCTCTAATTGAAGTTGCTTGTATTTTCCCATGTTTAATGCTTATGATTGCTTGCTGGATTGTATTTGGGTGGCCAACTGAATATAATCTGGATATTGTCTATTGCTAGACTAGAAATCTTGATCCGTAATTGTCTTGAATTTCTAATCATTAGTAGCAAAATTGTGATCAGAGATTGCAATTGGAGAATACAACCTAAGTTAAATAATCTGAGCTTGTGTGTTTATTGCTTAGATCAACCTGTCTTTCTTTTCATAATGCATCCATTGAATTAAATTTAGAGAGCTTGACACATCCGAAAAAGGATTGTCTCCCAAGTATAGGAGTGTCGAAGTAATAAACCCGGTAAGACCGGGGTCGATCCACAGGAAGGGAATTTAAGCGTTACAAATTATAAGATAACAAATGTGATATGGATGATTCAAAGAAATAACAAGAGAATATCAATAAATATATAAGATGGTAGGCGGTATTACCGACCATTCAAATATAAAACAAAAAGCAAGAGGAGGTAAAACCATCCATGGAAATAGGTGGTATAACCAACCATAGTAAATTAAAGAACAATTTCATAAGGTGGTAGAACCTACCATAGTAAATAAAATAAAAAGTTCATAAACAATAGAATAATTAAAATACAAGAGGAATTAACAATAACAATGAAGGCTAAGGTTAGGGGATCCGCCCTTGATATTTCAAATAAGGATAATTAACCCATTTTAGTTATATGAATTATATTTGTTTCATTACCAATAATTATACCACTTCTTGTAAATGGATTCAAGCATCCAATGTGTCAATCATCATATGTCTACAACAAATCAAGGTTCCTAACTAGATTCGTGTCGGTAAGGAAGAACCATACATCATCTAGAAAGGATCCAAGCATTTGATGTGCCAAGGATTGTCGACAATGGATCAAGACCTCCACTTTACGAGTGGTGTCAAGATTGATTAAGAAATTAAATATAAATCATATTGAATAAACATTATAAGATTAAGATTATTAAGCACATATTAAGGGTTAGAGAATCCTTATTCTCATATCAAGGGTTTCACCCTTTCACCTTAGCAAAAGAGAAATTAGAAGAACATTATAATAGAAAGAAAATAAAATGCAAGAAAAAGGAAATTCATTAATAACATAAACACACAAAACACAATACAAGATCCTAGCCAAAGCCAAAATGTTCCAACCAAGGCCAAGATGCCCCCATGGGTCACAAGGCACCTCTATTTATAGATACATCCAGGGGCAAACTTGTCAAATTACAGGGGCATAATTGTCAAATATTAGTTGTAAATATCTTTGACAATTGGGATCATTAGGCACTGACTTTGACCATCCATTTTGACATCGAAATGTTGTGAATTTTAATCACATGTCTTCATGAAAGTTGTAGATATTTCTCTCAGCTTTCTAGAACATATTGATTTGCACAATTTGGATACGTATTTTGAGAGATACGGTCCAAATACTGAGGCCTGGTCAGACTGGGCCGAGACTGTAGATGGGTTCACTTCAAGCCCAATTTTGGTCCACTAAGAGCCCGAATTTGATGATGCTTGTGAAATGCAATCTTGTAGACAATTGAATCAGCTTTCCAAAACATTAAGAATTGCACCATTCTGATCTATAAATAGAGAGTTATGCCCATTTTACCGAACCTGTAACAAAACCAAAATTAAGAGAAATTAATTCCAAAGATGCAAATGCTACAAATATGCTTAAGTTGAGGAATTTAATGACACTATTAATGCAATATGATGAACTAAACTCTTATTAAACATGCATATTTAAGTGTTCATCACACCCCCCAACTAGCTTATTGCTAGTCCCTAGCAATTAAAGCGTTATTATTTAGAAGTGATTTATAGAATTTTACATCCAAGGTGGTCATTATTGCACTCTCCTTGATTTTATCCAAATAAACAAACTCTCAACTGATTTTTTTTTTATTAATGACTCATGTACCCTTCAGTCAAGATATCCAAAACCTTCTTTTGTGCTCAGTTGACACATGACTATGGGGCTTATTAGAAATAAGCCATATCGGTTCTAGTATTTGTTAAGGCTAACAACCTTAGGTAGGGGGATTATCATTCATTTTATACTTTTTTTTTTCTTTTTTTTTTTTTTGAAAGAATGCATCTTTAACCCATGTAGCGAGCCTTAGGCTAATGACTCCCAGACCAGTTGGCCTTAGGGCATTAGGTGTTAAGACACCCCTACGAGCTTAACGACTCGGGTTGCCGATGCTTTATTTTTGCTTAGAAACTTGTGGATAGTGCAATGTTCAATCCCATTAAGCTTTCTCCTTAATCCATGTAGCGAGCTTTGGGCCAATAGCTCCCAAAACCAGTTGGTCTTAGGGTATTAGGTGTTGAGGCACCCCTCGGGCTTAATTGCTCGAATTAAGGAGGCTACGAGACCAAACTTATCCACCATTGCTTTCTCTCTTTTCTTTTTTTTTTTTGTCTTTTTTTTTTCATTTTTCTTTTTTTCATTTTTTTTTAACTTTCCCCTTCCTTTTGTTGTTATCCTAAACAAAACAAAAGAACTCAAATATTGCAATATTTCATTTCGCCACCCACAATCATACATCAAGGTATGTGTGTGTGTGAAGAAAGATTCATAGATACTCGCTTAATGAGCACATAAGCACACAATTTATTAAATGATAAGGTTGTGAGAGTTCATAGATTTGAATGATTCAAAGTGAAATGAATAAGACCTCCTTGTTATAAAATTCAAAAATCAAGACTAAATAATATCAAATAAGTCTTCAAAAATGCAAGAATAAAATGACAAATTGGTTAGAATGGGTTTCAAGAGTTCAAACTGGTCCTCCCTACTCTGCCATTCCTGACCCAGAATGCGTCTCAAGAGGATTTGAACTCCTTACACCGCACTCTGAATCTAATTACTAACTCGCTTTTTTTTTTTGCAAGAAAAAATAAAATTTCAAGACACACTTATGTCTACTATCCTTCCCCCCCAACCAAATGAAACATTGTCCTCAATGTTTAAATGTAGAGAGATAAAGTATAGGAGACATTACCTGAAGCTTCTGTTAGTCAAGACAGATGACCTGAAAGACTCATAAAATACATGCTAAAAATAAAATAAAATAAAATAAAGGACAAGAAGAAAAAAAAATTACAAACGGAGATTCAGATCCAATTTGCACTTTTTGTTTTGCCCTCCTGCCCAATTAATTTGAGTACTAGCTGGGTCAGGTTCATACTCAACTTCTTGTAATTTGTCAAGTAACTCACCAGCAGAAGTGGCAGAAACAAGGATCTTTCTCGCCCAATGTGGGATAAAATTTTATTCTACAGGTGTATCAACAAAACTTATTAAAAGATCAAAGAAATTGTTAACATTCAACAAACCTATGGGTTTTTGATGGAGATTCAGTTGGGCCCAAGAGGCAATTTGAAAAATTTCTTCAAGAGTGCCAAAGCCACCTGGTAAAGCAATAAAGGCATCTGAATTGATGAGCATATGTGCCATGCGTTCATGCATAAAGGAGACCTGTAACTCCTTCCCAACCATTTTTCCAACAATGCTTTCTACAGCCAAAGCTTTAGGAATAACTCCTAACACTTGACTACCTCCTACATGTGCAGCTGTTGATACGCAACCCATTAACCCAAGGCTACCTCCCCCATAAACCACATGAATCTTTCTTTCAGCCAGTAGCCTACCAAGATAATTCGCTACTTCTACGAACTCTTCACTTTGACCTGGTCGAGATCCACAGAATACACATATCCTTTGGATTCGACGTTTTGAAGTTCCCTCCATGTCTATGTAACTCTCTAACTATGTGTGAAGAAGAGAACAAGACATGTGGTATTTATGGAGTGCAAAAGGTATGCTAATGATGATATCTATCTAGGTAGCTCGCTGTTTGTTGAAAAAGTATGACAATAAGGCAAAAAAAAAGGTCAAAAGATGATGAAATAAGCACCATAAGTCAAAACAAAAGAGACCAAATTCAAAAATGACAGCAATGTAGGAGAATAATCAAAAATGATGGCAAGCATGCAATGTAAGGTAGTTGTGACTGCGGCTCATCTTCCTCGGGTTTACGGCCAGAAACGCTTAAAACAACTTCTATGAGTTGGGGATATGCTTCCCATCCAGTTTTCTTATAAACTGGCAAACAAAGTCGTTTTGAGTCAGATTCCCAAGACTATAGCGTTTCTGCTCATCTCGGAATTGTGTCCACAAATTAAAAATTTCACGCTGCACAAGTCCACAAGAATGCGTCTCAAGAGTCGTTCGGATATCATCCAAAGAATCCTTACTCAGTCTATTCTTGATGAACTGTAGTTTATCCTCTTGATTGTTAGACAAATATCCCAAGAAGCGGCAACGCTTGTTACAAGTCCATCTTGCACCATTTGGGAACCAAACTGGTAATCTTTCGATCTTTCGATTTTGGCATAAGAGCTTTTTACCAAACCTGGCTGTGGGAAACAAGATATCTGAAAAGACGCAAAGAGAATCGAACCTGGCTTCAATTAACCATCTTAAATCAGCAGGAATACCCTTACGCATCAACAACCTTAGTCTTTCTGCACGAGCTTTATAAATTTTAAGCAAATCATTTTAAGGAAGAGAGGGAAAATGTTTGTGCAATTTTGAGAGAATGGTATCCATGTGAAGAAAATGAGAGAGAAGAAAAGAAAATGGATGCAAGGTGAGCAACAGTTTTTAGGGAACTGAAAAACCGACTTTAAAAGCCACGGAGTACCGTATCCGCCACTTGACCGGGAAAAATAAAAACACACAACTAAAATAAACGTACACAAAATAAAATAAAAACAAACTAGAAATGATAGCAAAAATCAAGAATAAAAATAAAAATGAAAATATGGCATAGATGGATAAAATTTGATCAATCATTAAAAAGAAATGCAAAAAGAGGAATCTCTTCGAAAGTGATTTACCACGGTCAAAAATATGCCATTGAGGTGGTACCTTTCTTTTTCCTTTATTTGTGAGAATGAAAGAGATTACCACTATCTGACTTTGTTTGTCCTTAAAGCATGCATTATTGAGTGTGCACGTTTCTTCCTGCCTTTTTTCGAACCATGGCTCCCACATCTTAATCTCCTTCACCTGTACAAAATCAAGCAATGAAATTTCTTTAGAAGCAATGGGCACTAGTTGCATACTTGGTTCAAAAGAACTAAGTAACCCGATTTCCGAAGGAGTTGAAAAATTCTCATTTTGGATATAGTCTTCCACGTTAGTTTTTGTCCTATTAGCTTCCTTATTTTCATCATGCTTGAAAAATTCATTAATATCGAAATTTTGGTTAAATTCCTTTGCATGATGCATAAGTGAGGATTCGGTCTTTTCTTTGTTAGGTGTAAGTTGATTACCCTCTTCCTTACCCTTTAGGATTGATTCATCATCTTTCTCATAAGGGTTAGGAATATGTTCTTGATCAACCTTACCAACATGAAGAGCACTTACCGAATCTTCGAGAAGAGCACTTACCGAATCTTCATCTAGATGTTGGCTACTTGGATTACTCACATGTGGATTGATGAGGTTTGGCTCGAGTTGAGATGGAAACACACCTTTCTCATGAGTACTAAATGCAAAGGCAAGTTTTTCAAGAGCATCATTCAAGTTTGCCATAGTTTGAGCAACTTGACTATTAAAAGCCTCTTGCTTTGCAATGAATGAATTTAATGTTTCTTCGAGATCCTCATAAGATG
>SNVD02004742.1:0-201838 GCA_013180625.2 Boswellia sacra | reverse complement strand
GGGGACCCTGAAAAAAGTTTTGCTTTTTCAGTGCTTTTGAGCACTCGGCAGAGATGTAGGCCTTCCCACCTGTTTTGTTAGGAAATTATTACACCATTAGACATCTTTGCTTGAACTTAAAGTTAGTAGGATATTTGATTCAACACTGAACAGATTTTTCATATATACAAAAAAGAAAAAGAAAAAAAGAAAAAGAAAAAGAAGAAGGAATGCTAGTGTTTTATGACATGATTGTAGTAGTACTAGTGAATCTCTGTTAAGCATATTTTTGCAGCATCAAAAACAAAATCCAAAAGTGGGATGATTTGTAATACATAGTGCCCAGCCCTAAATCAATAAAGCATCTTCTTGTAATAAGATTGTCAATCACCATCTATATATTGTTTCAATTACTGTGAGAACATACTTTTGCTGTCATTGCTGTGGAGTCCGTCTTTTTCTTAAAAGATCCAAAACCAAAATAAATCTGGATTGTCTCTGCCCCCATTTCTAATCTGATTTAAGTCCTCGACCAGACCCACCAACAAATAATGGTACAGACAAGAGGAAAGTAAGAGATCTTTTAGTGGATAAATAAGAGGATGGAACTGTGTTTGTCCTAATTGGGTTACACACTCACCCTTTCTCTCTCTCTCTCTCTCTCTAACTATAGTTGTGCATAGATCCATCGTTGTTGGGTTTGTCAATATCATGGGATTTGCTCCTGTTGAGAAACTTCATTTGCCCCACATTTTCCTTTTTTGCATGTTATTGTGACAACTCCACATCATGTTAGTTGCCTGTAGTGATGGTCCTTGTTGTCCCCTCTCTTTTCCAATTCTCCACCCATTTTTCTTTGTCTTCTTCTGATCATACCATTTCAAAGTAGGACCTTGCTAAGTGTTTTTACTCTTTAGCTTGGTTGCAACAATGTTCATCTTTTCCTCTGTTTTCTTAGCTTCTTATTTTATTTCAGGTTACAACTCTCAATCTACTCTCAATCTTGTAGACAGCATAAGTGTTAAGGGCAGGTAATATTCAACTCTCAAAGAATCATGCATGCTTTAAACGAAATGAGTGATGATTATGTAAATGTTAGACTACATGGCAAAGACTTCTAATCCTGAAGATATGAAAATGCTTTAACACACTATAGAACTTGCACAATTGAATTGTAGTTATTACGGTTGTAACACTAACTGTCAGTGGCAGAATTTGTTCATCACAATAGGATTTCACTTCAAGATCAGCCATTACAATTCTTGTTTCAAATTTCTTTTTCTATAGTCCATTTTCAGTGTCTATATATTAATTCTAAATTGATTAAATTTCATTCTACAGGTAATTACAGCTTGCAATTGGTGGACATTGGGCATCAATTTGAGGTACATTGAATTTTTTGAAGAAACGCCTAATTATTTAGATGATTAATTGTTTTCTATACAGCACTTGATAGAAATAATTTAACTTCAAACTGATTATAGGTGATACTTTTGCAGAAATAATATCTTTTAATAATTGAATTGCTGTGGAAGAATTTGTGGTGAATGATTTCATGGATTATATGCATGCTTTATTCTGATGCTTGTCTACTATTTGTTGCTTGCTTGTTTAATAATAATTAATATCACATTTTTTTCATATTTTAAAGCTAAATCCTCTTATTAGATTTTAACTTTTAGTACCTTTTATAGAAACTAGACCACGTACATATTGCACGTTTCCAAAAAATGGGGAAAAACATTCACGTTATTCTTCGAAAGTATATCGGCTGGAAACCTCGACATATATTCCAGTGGTGAACCTGAATAGGCACTATACTGGTCTGTACTGAGGTGTAAACAACGCCACGTACTTTGAAGATAATAAATAACCTATTCAAATATTTTAAAGCTAAATCCTTCTATTAAATATTAACTTGAATGTTGTATAAGATTACTAAAGTGAATATTATATGAACAGGTTTTTTCTTTATTTCGCTTGATGGATAAATCTTGGATTTGGAAAGATAGATTGTCTAAGGAGTATTCGGATGGGGTGAATAACTTCTTACAGTTTGCAACTACACACTGTAATAACTCAAACCTTATGAAATGCCCTTGCAAATCCTGTCAATGTTTTGCCTTCCACACCCAAGAGGAAATTAGAGCCCATTTATTTAGGAAAGGGGTTGACACTAAGTACGACACTTGGATTTGGCATGGGGAGCCAACTTCGGTTAATCCACCAAAAACCATAAACTCATCATTTGCTGAATGTTCTGAAGACAATCATCCATACGCTACATTTGATATGGTCAATGATGCATTCAAATATAATGAGGATGACCTTAAATGTTTTGATAAGTTACTTGAAGATGCTGAGAATCCCTTGTACCCAGGATGCACATCACACACAAAACTTTCTGCCTTAATGAAACTATACAATATTAAAGGAAAATATGGTTGGTCTGACAAAAGTTTCTCCGAGTTACTTGACCTCCTATCCGATATGTTACCACCCAATAATGAGATGCCTACATCCATGTACGAAGCTTAGAAAACCATGGTTTCTCTAGGTTTGTCTTACGAAAAAATACATGCATGCCCTAATGATTGCATTTTATATAGAAAAGAGTATGCATCCGAATCAAGTTGTCCTACATGTGGCTTGTCGAGATGGAAAGTAACACGTAAGACATCTAAACCTAAGAAAGGCATTCCAGCAAAAGTTGTGTGGTACTTTCCTCCCATTCCAAGATTTAGGAGGTTATTTCAATCTTCTGAAATTGCCCAAAAGCTTACATGGCATGCCAAGGGTAAAGTTAATGATGGTAAACTTAGACACCCAGCAGACACCCCTGCTTGGAAATTGGTTGACCGTATGTGGCCTGATTTTAGTGCTGAACATAGAAATCTACGATTAGCTATATCAGCTGATGGGTTTAATCCACATAGTAGCCTAAGTAGTACTTATAGTTGTTGGCCTGTGGTAATGGTTACGTATAATCTTCCTCCATGGTTATGCATGCAAAAGCGATTCATGATGTTGTCTCTCTTGATATCGGGTCCGTGACAACCAGGAAATGACATTGATGTTTATTTGGCTCCTTTAATTGATGACTTGAAGATGCTTTGGGAAGAAGGTGTTCAAGTGTATGATGCCTATAAGCAAGAAATGTTTAACCTTCGAGCAGTATTGTTGTGGACAATTAATGACTTCCCTGCTTATGGCAATCTCTCTGGTTACTCTGTAAAAGGTTATTATGCTTGTCCAATATGTGAGGAAGGAACATCATCATGTAGATTGAAACATGGGAAGAAAAATGTGTACATGGGTCATAGGCGATTTCTCCCAAAAAACCATCCTTTCAGAAAATTGAAAAAGGCCTTCAATGGGCATCAAGAATTTGATGTTGCCCCAAGACCACTAACGGGAGAGCAAATACTACAAAAACAAGAGAGGGTAGAACACACTTGGGGGAAGAATAAGGATAAAAAAAGAAAAAAGGTTGAACTAAATGAAAATGTGTGTTGGAAGAAAAAATCCTTTTTCTTTACTCTCCCGTATTGGAAACATTTATATGTTTGTCACAATCTAGATGTCATGCACATTGAAAAGAATGTATGTGAGAGCATTTACGGCACATTGTTGAACATTCCTGGGAAGACAAAAGATAGTCTAAACACTAGAATGGATCTTGTGCACATGGGTTTACGAAAGGAGTTACAACCGAAGGTTGTAAACAACCGAGCGTACTTGCCTCCTGCTTGTTACTCCTTAAGTAAGAAAGAGAAGCAGATTTTTTGTCAAACTTTGTATGACCTTCGAGTCCCATTCGGATATTGTTCAAACTTTAAGAATCTTGTGTCATTGGATGATCTAAAGCTCGTTGGTTTGAAGTCCCATGATTGTCACGCCCTTATGCAACAACTTTGGACCTTGGCCATTAGGTCAATTTTGCCTAAGCATGTTCGATGTGCTATTACACGGTTTTGTATGTTCTTTAATGATATTTGTACCAAAGTTGTTGATGTGCCTAAATTAAACCAAATAGAAAGTGATCTAGTGGTTACGTTGTGCTTGCTAGAGAAATACTTCCCACCTTCTTTTTTGACATAATGGTCCATCTAACGGTCCATTTGGTTAGAGAAGTCAGGTTATGTGGTCCAGTATATTTAAGATGGATGTACCCTTTTGAACGCTTCATGAAAATTCTAAAAGGGTTTGTCCAAAATAGAAATCGTCCTGAAGGTTGTATTGTAGAGTGTTACATTGCAACAGAAGCTATTGAATTTAGTGGGAAGTATTTAAATGATATTAATGTAGATGAAGTTGATAGTCCCCTGGTTGGGGGTAGAGTGATCTCCATCACTGCTGAAGATTGGGAGCAAGCTCATCTATATGTGTTGGAAAACACAGAGGAAGTGCAACCTTACATTGAGTTAGTCTCTCCCTCTCTCTCTCTCTCTTCCTTTGTTCCATCGTTGTGCTTTTTGTGAGGTTCAATTTATCACTAATTATATTTTATCTCTTTTGTTTTGGCAACTTAGCGAGCATATGCAAGTGTTAAAGAAGCATTTCCCAAGGCAAGCAAAAAATGCTAAGTGGTTGCAAACCCAACACAATCGAAGCTTTATCCAATGGTTTAAAGAAAAGGTAAACTGTTTCTTTATTTGCATTGTCTTGTGTATATAGCTTCATTAACATATTTGCATTTCATTTAACATAGTATGTTATTTCTTACTAGGTTTCGAATTCAATAAATAATGATGAGCCCGTCTCTTCTACGATGAAATGGTTAGCTCCAGGGCCTCGTTCATATGTCACAAGATATTCAGGCTATATAATCAACAACTGCCACTTCCATACAAAAGATCACGGAGATGATAAAGTCCATCAAAATAGTGGAGTTAGTGTCAAGGCAACAACAATGCAGGTTGCAAGTTCAAAAGACAAAAACCCAATTACGGGAGACTTGCTTTTCTATGGAGTTATAAGAGAGATTTGGGTTCTTGATTATCATATACTAACTGTGCCAATTTTTAAGTGTGATTGGGTGGACAGCAATGGGGGTGTGAGAGTGGATGACCTAGGTGTGACAATGGTGGATCTTACTCGTATTGGCCACAAGTCAGATCCCTTCATCCTTGCTGCACAAGCAAAGCAAGTGTTTTATGTAAAAGACCCAAGTGATGGTAGATGGTCGGTGGTACAATTTTCCAGTGACAAATCATACAAAATCGATAGAATTCATGACCAAATACCTAGTTTGGTTGATCATCATCCATTCGTAAATGTTTTACCTAATATTGAATCATTTGATACAGTTGATGATGATGATATCAACTACGTTCGTGATAATTGCGAGGGTGTTTGGGTTGATAGTTGAACCATGGAGGAAATACAATTGAGATTGTGGTAGTGCTGATTAATGTTTTTGTTATTTTGCTTGGTCATGTTACATCACCATATATTTGTGTTTCTCTTATATTCCATGCTATGTTGTATAACTTGAAGTATTTGAGAGGCTGTTTGACAGTTTTTTTTTTTAGTGCAGGTTGTAAGAATGAGTGGAGAAAAACAGTCCAGTAACGATCAAACTGAGGGTGGTTCAACAACTTCTCGTAGAACAAGAGGAATTTGCAAGAATGTTAAGAGAAATAGAGCTCCTAACGAAGAAAGAATTAGAATTCAATTTAATGAGTACAATACGCCAGAAGAAGGGCCTATTTCGGACAACTTTATTTCAACCATCGGTCTCGAAGCCCGCAATGCAACCTCAATACTAGTAAATGATTGGAGACTCGTGGATCAAGGGACAAAAGATAGAATATGATAATCAGTTTTGGTATGAAAATTATCTTTATTTTTGGTTATATAAGTGTTGTTTTTTCATATAATAGTTCTGCTAGAGTCCATAATTCGTTTTTTTTCCATTTAAAATTCCAGAACCACTACGATGTTGATCCGGTCCACAAAGATTATGTCATGAAACAAGCTTCAAGGGCATGGCGGCAGTTTAAGACTGTTTTAACTTCAGAACGGGTGTTGAAATGTGGGAGTATTAAAGATGCCCTAGCAAATAAGCCAGATGAATACAATTTTATTAGTGATGAAGTTTGGGAGAAATTCGTTCGAAGTCGGTTCGCAAATGAATGGAAGGTATTAACTGTATAAGTCTTGTTAGGTTATTTCCATTTATAGTTGATGCAATTATGACTTTAAATTCCTACATTTTATGCTACATTGTTAGTTGGAATAATGAATTAATAGCGTAGAAGAGATACAGTATACCAGATTTGTCTTCAGTTTACCTGTTTTTATTTAATCCAAATGTTGAAGTTACTTAATATAAATAGTTGTTTGTGCTTGAAGGAATTGAGAGGCAAACAACAGGCCAGGAGACGAGAAAAGGCTTAAATTTTTCATTAATCAAATCTGATTTCATGGTTTCCATGGTAATTGCTTCATTTTTTTATTGGCTGGTAGCGCAAAGAAACGGGAAATTATGATACAGCAATTGACCGTTCAGAGTTATGGAAAAGAGGTAGGAAAAGGAAGACGGGTGATTACCATCCAAATGTTCTTCCTGTGATTGAGAAAATTGTAAGTAAATAAATTGAAACAAAAAATTTACATTATACAAATGCTTGTTATTAGCATATAAGTTGTGTATATAGTGACTAACTTATAATTGTTGTAGGAGGAGATCCAAAAGCAAGCAAAATCGGAAGTCGTAGACCCCATTGATAGACAAGACATTCTAGCTAAGGCTTTCGGAACTGAGGAGCATAGTGGTCGAGTTAGGGGGTGGGGAAATATGTGACACCAACTGCATATTTCAAAGGTGCTTACAAAGAAAAGAGACGTATTAAGGATGTTATTAGACAGTTAGCAGAGAAAGATGACATCATAGCCCAGCTAAGAGCACAATTGAATGAAGTGAAGTCTGGAAACTCCAGTAATACTATTCCAGTGCCCCAAAAGGAGGGTGAGCAAGGGCCAGTGGAGTTGAAAGATGAATATGACGCAGTGGCTGAAAAACCATCAACTGCCAACACGAATGCTAAGAATAAATTGAAGTTAAAGGATATGGAAACTTTTGTCCCTGAGGAGGTTGAGGAGGACTTCTCATCAGCGGTAAGTAAATTATATTAAATTCATTAGGTTTTGAATATTCAACTATTTACATGTACTATAACCTATTCTATTTGCAATATTATGTTGGTCAGGTAGCTTGTAATTTAGCCATTATGAGGGGTTCAGATACTATAGTTGTTGTAGCTGGTTCAGTGTATGAAAAAGATGACAATAATAAGGCAACCAGGCGTGTGTCAGTTGAAGTGATTATGGATGGTGAAGCCACTGTCCCTTGGTGTGGAGCAGATGAAAAGGGGGCTGTTATCACTGTACTTGATGTAGTAGGACAACATGTGAATTGGCCAAGAGAGCTTGTCTTTGAAGAGGTAGGATAAAAACTTAGCATGCATTTTTTTCTTGTTATTTACTAGTGTGTGCTGCTGAACAATTTGTTGCACCTTTTGTTTTTATGTAGTCCCCATCCAATGAACAAAAAAGTTGTAATAAGAAAGGCGCGAAGAGGGAGTTGAAAGCGCTACAAACTGAGAAGCATCAAATTGATAATCCAGATTCTGTTGACATGTTTGAGGTTTTAGTAGAATCTTTGATGGTAGATGATACTGACTATGTCAAGGTCCAGTTCGATGAAGGTTTGTTTGGGTACTCTGTGTCTACATATCTGAATCGTGAAGATTGTAGACATGTTGTTAACTTTGACGAACTGTCACAAAATTGCATATCTTTGTATGGCAGGTATCTATTTCATTTGTTTCATTATTAAAGCTGAGTTGTCTTTATCAACATTAAATTTTGTTTATCATTATTATAATTTAACAATGCCATTTCATTTGTCTTTTCTACTTGTAGTTATCTCTTTCAAAAATTTCAACTTGACTCTGGTCCAGTAAAGTTTGGGTTTGTAAACCCCACAACCATAGTAGGAGGTGCAATTGCAAAAGCCAAAATGCGTCTTGCGACTTCTCAATCATTGGCTGAAAAGCTCAAACGGTTGGAGGATAGGAACTACGTGTTCATTCCTTACAACCCAGGGTATGATTTCTGGATTAAACAAAACTTATCACAATTTTTTTTCGGTTGCTTATTCTTCAAAGTTACTTACTTTGTTGTTGAAAACCTGGTTGTTAGATACCATTGGACTTTGATTGTCATTAATATGGCCTCATGTGAAGTCTTCTACCTTGATTCCATGCATAAAAAAGCCAAGGAAGACATAATGGAGGTCGTGAAACAATAAGTTGTGTCATTTCTTATATGGTATTTGGTGCCGGCTTTAATCACTACATAATTAACATATATTATGTATTTTCTGCCTATTTTGCTAGAGGGGTAATACTATGGAAGTCAGCTACTGAATTGAAAAGGAAAAGGAGTAACTGGTGGATAAATGTCAAGGTAAGTTTGAATTTCAATTTGAAAATTGAGCAACGATTATTTGAATATGATAATGAAGTTGTACTGTATCTAATATGTCTATTTTGAAAGTGCAGGCACCAAGACAGCCAGGACATAAGGAATGTGGGTATTATGTGCTCAAATATATGAAGGAAATTATTGAAGAGCCCAATGTCCTTTGTGAGAAGGCAAGATATCCATAATTATAAATCCCTTCATCCTTATACACTGATTTTATTGTTGTACTTAACTTAAATTTTATTGTAATCTCAGTTCAACAACAAGCAAAGTTATACTATAGAGGAGATGAATGAGGTGAGATCAGAATGGGCTGTTTTTGTATCCAAGATTGTAAGAGATTGGTATAAGGAGAAAGGAAGATAAAGAAATCAGGTTGGAAAATGTTTTATGGACACTTTAGCTTATCAGTGTAGATTGAATATTCAATATGTTCTAACTTATTAAATCAAAATATTTGCAGGATGAAAAAGTTCTAGAGGAATAGACAAGTAACATTGTCAATTTTTTGGGATGAATGTATATAGCTTGCTGACTACAGTCAATAGAGGGAAGAAGAATAGGAATTCACTCATTTTGTTGTATAGCAGATTTGGAATTGTGAAAACAAGATTTAGTCAGAATGTTTATAGAGGTTTTGTGAATATTTGAAGTTAGTTTTTCGAAGATGACAGCTTTTTTGATTGATCTAATGAATGAAGTAACTAATGGAGTTATTTTTTTTACAATTCATTCAAAAACTTTAATGCTACTTAATTGTTTTTTCTGCTTCCTTCTATTCCCTTGAAGGTTGAATTCTTGTGAATAAGTACAGAATGGACACAGCTGGAAATACAGGAAATGGAAAAGCAGGTGTCAAGCTCGACCACTGAAAAGGAAGCTAGCATGGGTGGGGAAGTAAAAACTTTATCTCTTCGCATCTTCTCTCTCATTTTTTCCATTTGCTGATTCCACATTGGACTATGGATCTTAATATTGCTAGATTGTTCACAATATTGAAGAGCTGAAGCAATCTATAGAAGAGAAGGCCTCTGCTGTCAAAAAGTTTGAAGAAGGCGCAGCTGATCTCAAAAAGAGAGTTGAGGAACTTTCTAAGAGTTTGGAAGATAATGAAAATGAATACCAGGTAAGGAGTCCCTATACATGTTGGCTTTGTTTGTTTTAGCCCATTGACTTTGTTATTGCTGTCATTTGTCAGCGAACCAAGTTGTATTAAAGAAAGCCGTTGTAACTGCTCTTGGTGTAGGGTGTACTAGCTGGCAAGAGCAGCAGAAATGAGGAGAAATCCCTTAAAGACCAGCTAGGTGATGCCAAGGTTGCTATTGGTAGTGCTGAAACAGAACTAAGACAACTAAAAACAAAAATTAGCCATTGTGAGAAGGAACTTGGAGAGAAAAAAATCAGTTAATGTCAAAATGTGGGTAAGCTCTTGCTATGGAGAATGAAATGAATGCTAGAAGTCTCTTCTGTATAAAGAGGGGCAGATGGAAGCTTTACAGAAGGTATAATTTTCTCTTTGCTGATTTACGTTTAACAATCCTTACAATTAATTTAGTTGATATCTCTGACCTGTTATTTATTATACTTGTTGATAGACCATCTATTTTCTTGCTTCTTTCTGTTACATGCAGCACATGATTAAATGAATTTTCTGCGTACTTTAGCTCTCTTTGTTGGTCCTTTAGTTTAATGCTTTAAAGTTGTTAGATCTATTTAAAATGATGGGAACTTGATGTTCTTTTGTCTTGTCAGGTATCAAGCTGTAGCTTATATTGAAGCATCAGCATTTATCTACCAAGATGGAAAGGTTGCACTACTCTAGATTCCACTTTCTATGATCCTATTTATAGTTGAAAAAGCATACTTTTAGAATCAATTTCAGATAACAATGGTTGGTTTTCTTCAGATAACAATAGTCACAGGAAGGTACTAATCAGTCTCTCATTCTCTTTACTTGATTTATTTTCTACACTATAATGATTTTGAGTGTTACTTCATGGTTGATAATTTCTTTATTTTTTTTTCTCCATTTGGTGATTTTGAGTAGCATCTAAGGCATTGTTTTTGCCTCAGTTTGTGCTGTTTAGTTTCTTATAGATTTTGGTACATTTAATTCTTGTTTGTTACGAAAAATTGTTATGAAATCTGTAAATTTGGTGCATCGTTGAATAACTGGTTTGTTTGATTGGTGATAAAATCGAGTTGAAGTGAAGATTAATTTGATTTTCAGCAGTTGGTTTTTCTATAATTAGCTTAGAGCTATCCGCCAGTTGTAGGTTTCACATCATTTTGATCACTGAGAAAATGATTGGATCGTTTCTTACAAGAGGACTCGTGTAAGTTTCCAGCAACTTTAACTTCTGTTTCTGTTCTGCATTTTTATGTTTATACTTTTTTTTTGTTGAAATTTAAAGTTATTTGAATTTGCTTGCTGCAGCATTGGTATGTATTTAGATTGCTATTTGTGGTTTGGTGATTTATTAGAATACATTTTTGATACGTGTATTTTGCTTTTTGTTATAGGATTTTGGTTGCTGTTTTAACAGTTTGTGAGAGAATTGGTGATGCTTTTATCTCATGGTAGCATTTCTTATTTTGATATTGGTGAAAATTTTTGGGCTTTATTTAATTGGCTTAAAAATATGTCTAGCAATTTGGTTTCTTCATATTCTGTTTCTGTATCTTGTTTCCTTGAAGGGTTCCAATGTACAGTGAAGCAAAGTTCGCATTCTTTATATATCTGTGGTACCCAAAAACCAAAGTATGTAATTTTCATTGAGCCAAATAACAAACTGTATATTGTTTATAACAATAAGATTATGAATTTTTATTGTCATCTATATTCTAATTGCCCATAATCTTTTAATTTGGTCTGGGAACTTCTTATGTATATGATTCCTTCTTTAGACCATACGTAGCAAAGCATGAGAATGAAATTGATCGTAACTTGTTGGAACTAAGGACTAGAGCTGGAGATATGGTAGTTTTGTATTGGCAAAGGGCTGCAGGCTATGGACAGACAAGAGTTTTCGAAATTTTGCAGTACGTTGCCTCACAGTCGACACCAAAGCCTCGACCTAACCAGGTACAAGTTTAAGTAAAAAAGAATAAATGGGAACTAATTGCATTATCTTTTGACATTATATCCTATTGTGTACTTTGCACAATTGTAATTGGGTTAAACCTAGTTATCAGAGCTTGCTTTATCCTGTGGTAATTTTGCTTTAGACATATGTTCTGCAAAATGCCTCAATTAAATTTCTGGGTATTTACTCTTAGAGCAGAAGACAGTATTCTAGTGAATTTTTGGCTGTTTGGCTGAACCCTTCTATGTCAACATGCGACATGTGATGATCATGGTGGTCACTTATTATTGTTTCTTCCCTAATTGGTTATGTGGGTTGTGACCAAAAGTTACTTTAGGTTTTTTCTAATTATTCTTGGGCTTCTTTTTGAGCTGTTATTTTCCATTCTTTGGGTATGTAGCTGCTAAACTTTATGAACCCTATTGTTATGGTGCATTATCTTGCAGTTGATACCCTTCGGTTTTTGTTTTGAGTTTTCCAATGCCGCCTCGAATGTATAAAATCATTTTTCTTCTGCAAAGTTTTAGATGATGGAGCAGATTCTGCTCTTTCAATATTGAAGTTTCATTTATCTCATCTGTCTATTTGCTTAGCAGTTAAAAAAGTTAACTGATTCCATATCTTTAACACTGTAACATTTTCCTTTTTCAGTACCTGTCCCAGTATGGCTTGAAGCCCACTGAAGGATGAAATGATGCCAAAAGATAAGAGTTTCTCGCAAGGTGACAGGTTTTTAGCAGTGAATAAATTTCTGGAAATGTGAACATGAGTTGTGGAGGTTAATTGGAGTTAAAGAAGCACTAGTCATTTTAACATACTGCACAAAATTTTTGTCATGTTATGGACATTTTCCTTGTATTGTATGCTTTTAGTTGTAAAATCATGGTTTTCTGCTTAGAAAATTTAATTATAAAATCATGCTCATTGGTCCATGACTGTAGCTGTGAAGTGGTAGCTGATGCTGCTATTCTGTTTGTAATATATGTGAGAGCGTGGGTTTCTTTCAAGTACTAATGATAACCACCTGTGGCGGGCTATTGCTGCCCTTCTTCATGGGTTCAGGGTGGTAATTGGTAGTAGCAAATTTTTAGTTCTGTTTGGTTTACTTTTTCAGTTTTCATGCTTGACTTGTTCGCTGCTGTGTCATTTATGTATGCTGATGCTGTAGCATTTTAATCTTATTTAGGCCATCTCTCCTATATTCATTTCAATGTATTGAGTTGATGATTTGCTGATCGAGAGTTAGCTTTTAATTGTTTTGAGTTATTTGTTTTTCAATCTTCTACCTTGTTGATGTAGAGCTCTTGTTTTTGGTTTTGGTGATTGTTATGCCTGTGAAAGGGCATTGCATTACTGTTCTCTTTTTGTCGCAAAAATATGCATTTGTCATTATACATTCGAGATGAGAAGATCTGTCATTGAATCAAACTATGCATTGAATCTTTTCTATAGCTGTTGGTTTGGTTTCTGTTGTTTCACCATTACCATTATTCTTTGGATTTAGCTTGCAACCTGCCTGACTTGACTAAGTATAGTTGAATATGTTTTGTGTTATGCTAATGCTGCTTGTTCCTCCCTCTCATTTGCTGTCTTTCATCTGTTTTTTGTCTGTCTATGGAATGTGTTTTTGTCTGTTGAGTTTTATATACTTTTTTAAAATAAAAAAATATATAATACGTGTCAGGATGAGACCATCCTGATACGTATTATATATTTTTAAAAGTCCTGTGTCGGCCAAAAACCGACACATAAAGGTTCCGCAAGAGGGGAATATGTGTCACATATGGAGATTTTAATTAATATACATGTCGGCTAAAAACCGACACATAAGAAACGCTTTGTGTGTCACTTAGTGAACAAATACGTGTCGGCTAGCGAATGACACGTATAAAATTTTTAAAAATGTTAGTGTCGGTCAATAACCGACACATAATTTGAAGAATATGTGTCACTTATTGAAGTCATATGTGTCGTTCGTTGCATGACACATATGACTCAGAAGTCATACGTGTCAGTCATATTTCGACACGCCTGTGTCGTTTGATGACCGACACAAATTATGTGTCGATTAGGAACTGACACTGGTATGTCGTTTTTTGACCGACACAAATTTTGTGTCGGGCAATTACTGACACATATTTGCTAAAATTCGTTAATAAGTGACACATATTTGTGAATACATGTCGGTTTTTGAATGACACGTATCCTTGTGTCGGTTTGACCAAATGACACATATAGAATACGTGTCAGGGCCATACGTGTCGCGCAAAAACCGACATGTATTCTGATATGTGTCAGTTTTCGGCCGACACAAAAACGCTTTTTTGTTGTAGTGAGAGAAAAAGAAAGCTAGACTCTGTCAGAGCCTAATCGATGGAGTCGAGTTTTCGACTGCCGCAAACAGTCACTTTGACTGTCACAAGAGGGGATAGGATTTTCTAGCATCTCCTGAATGGGGAGAGATACAAGAAAATGAAGTTTTTCTCGTATTTATAAAGCAGGGGTGAAATTATTAAATTTTAAACTTTAGCTTCAGGGGCCAAACTGTCCAATTTCAAAGCTTCCTGCTACTCATATTTACATATTTGCCTTTCTTGTACTAAATTACATATAACTTCTCATATACAAGTCTGATTCATGAACAAGTAATATTTTTTTAGAAACTAAAATTTCGGGGCTTTCTAATGGTGTATGATGAACACTTAAATATGTATGCTTAATAAGAACTTAATTCATCATATTGCATTAATAGTATCATTAAATTCCTCAACTTAAGCATATTTGTAGTCTTTACATCTTTTGAATTAACTTTCTCTTAATTTCAATTTTGATAGAGGTTCGGTAAAATGGGCATAAATTTCTATTTATAGATCAGAATGGTGCAAATCATAATGTTTTAAAAAGCTTATTAAATTATCTACAAGATTGTATTTCATAAGTATCATCAAATTCGGGCTCTTAGTGGACCAAAAATGGGCTTGAAGTGAACCTAGCTATAGTTTCAGCCCAGCCTGACCATGCCTCAATATTTTGACCATATCTCTCAAAATACGTATCCAAATCGTATGAATTAAGATGTTCTAGAAAGCTGAGAGAAATATCTACAACTTTCATGGAGACATGTAACCAAAATTCTCAATAATTCAATGTCAAAAGTGGTGGTCAAAGTTGGTTCACCTAATTACTCTAATTGTCAACAAAATATTTGACAAATGTTCTTTTTTAATTTGACAAGTTTGTCCCTGAATGTATCTGTAAATAGAGGTGTCTTGTGACCCATTAGGGCATCTTGGCCTTGGCTAGTATCACTTGTTATTGTGTTTTTCTCTCTTGTATTTTTATGTTATTAATAAATCTTCTTTTTGCAATTTGTTTTCTTTCTTTTATAATGTCTTGCTAAAATTCTCTTTTGCTAAGGTGAAAGGGTGAAACCCTTGATATGAGAATAAGGAGTTTCTAACCCTTGACATGTGCTTAACAAACATAGTCTTGTGTTATTTATTTTATATTATTTATATTTATTTTCTTAATCAATCACCACTCGTAAAGTGGAGGTCTTGATCTATTGTAGACATATGGTGACTGACACATTAGATGCTTGAACCCATTTACAAGACGTGGTATAAATATTGATAACGAAACAAATATAATTCATATAACTAAAACGGGCTACTTATCCTTATTTGATATATCAAAGGTGGATCCCCTAACCTTAACTTTCATTATTATTGTGTTAATTCCTCTTACTTTTGTACTTTAATTATTCTTATTTATTGAAATTGCTCTTTTATTTGCTATGGAAGGTTTTACCTCCTATTTTCATGGATGGTTTAACCACCTTTTGTCAATATCATCTTGATTATTCATATTATATTTGCTTACCTTATAGTTTGAGCGCTAAAATCCCTTTCCTCGTGGATCGACCCCGGTCTCACCGGGTTTATTACTTCGACACTCCTATACTTGAGAGATAATCCTTTTTCGGATGTGTCAGTGTATCACATGATATGTGGTTTGCTGTAAATTAGTTCAGTAAATTCTTGAGAAGTTATTGGCCCAATAGAGGTGGAATTACTAGCTTTGCTCCACTTTAGTGAAAATGCTTTAAAAACTCTTACAATCATCAAAACGACACAAAAACATAAAAATACCAAGGATTACATCAAAAAAGTATAGAGAAATTAATACAAAATAATGTATAATTAAGTACCTATCAAATTCTCCCACATTTCCCTTTGCTTGTCTTCAAGCAAACTTAAATGATACAAAAGCAAAGCTAAACTTAAATAGAAACACGAACACAAAAACATGATGAACAAGAAAATTCAAATCCCCCATACTTAGACTGAATAACCTTAGACTCAAAGAAAGGAAAGGGACAACAAATCACAAGACACAACAAAAATAGTGATATAGCTTAACTTTCAAATAGGCCTCAGACATTGCATTTAATTACAACTCAAGGAAAATTTCAAAATTATACACTTGATCATGAATTTCATCTTTCAAAACAATTTTCACTTTACCTCAATTCCTCGATTGTGTGTGTGTGTGTATAGCCATTCTGACTTAATCACTTGTAACGCGGATGAGTTTATGCATACAAGCGAATCACATTTGATAATGAAAAAAAGCACACAGTGAACTCTATAGGCTTGCTTTTCAAATCACTCTCCACTAATGTAGACAAACACAACATTAAGGATCAAATAGAACTTTATTAAGCTTGTAACGTTTGAAAAGGATGAAGGTATGATGAAGGACAATATTTTAGCTTAAAACACCCAAAAACATACAAATCATTCAAGATTGTGCAAAACTCAACCCCATAACATAAATTTTGTACGGTATACCCAGCAACTCCCCCAAGCTTATTTACAACACTTTATCTTTTTATTTTTATAAAACAAAAGAAACGACATCCCCACACTTAGTTGTTTCATTCTTTTTTCGTACACTTAAAGGCATAGATATCTTCTTCTTCTTCTTTATTTTCTTTTTCTCAATTTTTTTCATTATTATTCTTTTTTTTTTTGGAAATTTCGACCACCTCTCCCCCACTCTTAAACAAAACATTGTCCTGAATGTGTAAGTACATGATAGAGGTTCTTTCTTTTTTAGGTTAAACAAAGAAGTCACTTTCATTACTTACTACACCACTCAACTTCCTTGAACTTCCCAAAACCATAGCATAACTCAAATTGTACTCTTGAATGATCTACATGCTCATGGATGAGGGACAAACTATTTGAAAAAATTCATTTAGGTCGGGAAATATTTTAGTTAGTTGACAAAGAAAAAGGCTTAAATAAGCTTAAAGGGGTAACTAAGGATTAATTTCATTCAAAGGTTGGATAGAAAAGGCTCAAACGATTCAAAGATAGCCTAACTCATTTCCTTAATGTTGTGTAGTCTAGGATTTCACCTGAAGTGATAATCAAACAAATTCTAGAATTCATTAAAACCTTATGAAACATTTAAATAACATAAACCTTCTCTAATTAAACAAATAATTCTTTGATTATGGCCACGTGCTCAATGATGTTCAAGGAATGAAAAGCAAAGCAAAAACCAACAAGCATTTTAAGCACAAAGATATATCCATTATTTATCATTTTCTAAGAGTTATTCTCAATTCAATCATTGACTTATCATTGGCCCACAAAACATAAGAGACCAAAGGTACATGGCGTTGTTAAACCTAAGTCATGGTTGTCTATTTCAACAATCCTTAGGACCAGAAGTCCGCAAACATAAGGTTTGCAGCCTATATACCATTGTTCGAACACAAGAAACAAAACAAGATACAAAGCCATTAAAACTCACACAATAGAAACAAAAAAGAATACGAATTAGTTAGTAAAAATGAAAATGGAAAATATGAAAAAGAAAAGTGCCACCTAATCTTGAAAAATGGGAGTCACACTAAAAATCTCTGCAAACATAGAGTGATTTACCATGGTAAAAAAAAAAAATGCCATTAAGGCAACTTTTCTCTTTGTTGCTTAATTGTGAGAATGGAAGAAATCACAATAGGTTTCCACTCCATATTCTCTTTCACCTCAATCTTGTAAAAAGTCTCTAACTCTTTCTTTTCCTGCTTCGCCTTCTTTGACTTTGCAGATTCAATTGGAAAATATGGAGAAGAAGATAAGAAAAAGAAAAAATTTTAAGACTTACCATGGAAGATGATGTGTTGTTCATGGTGCAAATGATATCACTCTCTTCATAAGTTGATTGCTTTTCAACACTTTCCTTATCAGCTTTTGACTCCTTCGATGGAGTCTCCAATTGTTTTTCACTTCTCAATGTTATTACACTAGAATTCTCTTTTGGGTTGATCATCATTTGAGAAGTCAATTTTCCCAAGCCTTGAGCTTTTAATTTGCTCATTGCAGCAACCAATTGGCCCAATTGATTCTCTAACTTCTGAAAACTTGCCCTAGTTTCTTGTTGAACTTGCATTGTGTTAGGAGCAAGTGCTTTAACAATGTTTTCAAGAGACGTACCTGAAATTCTTGTTGAACTTGCATTGTGTTAGGAGTAAGTGCTTTAACAATGTTTTCAAGAGACGTACCTGAAATTTGTGAATCTAGTTGTGATTGGGCTTAGAGAGGTTGTTACCTTGGTTGTCCTAGTATCCCATTCATAGCATAATCACATTCCAAATCTCCTTCATGCAAAGTTGGGCACATGTCAGTTGGATGCTCCATAGTTGAACATATTCCATATACATATGAATGCTGCATATTTCCTACAACCATTTGTTTCACAAGAGAAGTGAGTTGAGTAATTTGTTATTCAATGTTAAATGTACTTACCTCATTCAGTTTCCCTGGTGGTGGTGGCTCATAATGGCTATTGAATTGATAGGAGTTAACTGCCATCTTTGCAATTAGGTTCCTTGTAGCTTCAGTTGTCTTATCAAATAGTGCTCCTCCACTAGCAACATCAATCATGCTTCTCTCCATTCGTGTGAACCCTTATAAAAGAATTGGATGAGGAGTTGATAACTAAATTGATGATTAGGGCAGCTAGCACGTATCCTTATAAATCGCTCTCGATACTCATAAAGTGACTCCATTGTATTGTTGAATACCACAAATCTCTTTTCTAATGCTTGCAACCTTAGAAGCAAGAAAGTACCTCTCCAAGAAGAGTTTCTCCATCTCATTCCATGTGGTGATAGTATCTGGTGGTAGATAGTAGAACCATTCCTTTGCCGATTATATTAAGGAAAATGGGAAAGCTCTCAACTTAATTTGCACATCAGAAACACCTATCAGATTCATACACGAACACACCACATGAAATTCCCTAAGGTGCATATTGGGATCATCTCTTACAAAATCACAAAATATGGGTAAGAGACGAATAAATCCAGGTTTAAGTTTAAAAGGCACCTCAGAGTTAGGATATTCAAAGCATATCAATGGTTGATCAAGATCTGGAGTTGCTAACTCCCTAAGAGTCTTATTCTTTTGTGCCGTCATCTCTTTTGGTTCAAATTTGACAAAACAATTGGAGGATGGGAGGGAAGTGTGTTGAGCACAATCAAATTCTGGTGGTGAAGGTGGAAAAACTGTGAACGACTCACTTGGTTTGAAATTTGAAAATTCAATGCATCCCTTAATTCGCTTGAATCATTGGTCCAACAATTTATTGGACTTAAATGCCTGAACACAAGTAAAAATTAAAACAAAAAATAGATCTAACAAAATTTTACTATCCCAAGAATTGAAGAAATAATAATAAAAATTTAAAAGAAACTTAAAAGAAAAGAAAATAAAATATATGGCAAATCTATCCATAGAAAAATAAAACAAAACAAACTAACATCTACAATTAATATGCAATCACTCAAAAACAACTACTAAGAATTTAAGTAAAAAGAAAATAAATTCAAAATAAAATAGAGATAAACAAGCAATGCCACAAAAATATAAATCAAGTAAAATTCCGGAATACCAGCATACTAACAATTTCATTCAAAACTTGATGTCAACAAAGCGAATGCAATTGTTTGCGGCCGATAGCTCCCGGCAGAATTATCCAGCTTAGAAATTTTGCACATACACCCCTCTTGGAAAATTTCCACACGGTTCCTCCGAGAATCCTTTTGTACCAACTCTGATATCATAAAAAATAAGATAAAAATCTGTAGATCATTCCAAATCTTCAATGATCTCACCAAACTTTCAACAAATTTTCATTACTAGTCAATATTCTCTACACTTTCAACTTCAATTCAATCCCAACCAAGCTCAAATTTACAATCATTGTAACACACTTCAAATACCTAACAAATCTTAATTCCAACTCCAGGACAATCCAAATCTAGTCAATCTCACATTCATTATCTCAATCTTCACTAATTAATCACAAAAAGGAGAATCAATTTTCAATACTTCACTTCAAACCTCAATAGTCACGATTACACAACAAATTCTAATTTCTATCCGATTTCCACCAACAATTACACAAATATTAATAAATCAACTGCTTTTGTTTTAAAAAAAAATCAATTACTGGAGAAGGAATTTGGGTGGTGCAAATCAGAAGAAAAAAAATGATAAAAAGGGGCCAGAAAGTGAGGAGGAGGAGAAGCCGAGAGGTGGAGCTTGTGATGCTCTCGGTTCAGATCGGTGGAGGCTGGTGGAGATTGAGCGAGAGAGGGAGAGGCAAATCGGGAGGAGTGGTGGCGGAGAAAGGTGTTTCACGGTGTCGTAGCTAGGGGAGAAAGGTTCACGGTGTGAGGGTGTAGTTTGGTTGCTTGGGAGGTGGAGGATGGCAGATCGATGTGGTGTTCTTGATTGGAAAAGATCAGAGAAGTGAGAATGGTTGTTGGGTGAAGGAGGTTGATCGAGTGAGGGAGAGGCAGATCGTTCACGGTGGAGGTGGGCTGGTCTTTGGTTAATCGGGTGGCGAAGAGTTGATGAAGATGGCGGGCTGACCGGAAATCGGTGATCGAAAACGGAGGAGATGGAGGTGGTTAGTGCGATGAAGTGAGGAGGAGTTAATGGTGGGGGAGATTCACAACTGGAGAGGGGAAGGTTGGACGTGGCGGAGAAGGGAGGAGCTTGCTGGCCGCCATTTCAAATCCTGCATAATTTTTTTTTTAATTTTTTTAAATTCTGAAATCTAATAACAATAAAAAAAATTTTAAGTAAATATAATAACTACACTAATAAAAGAAAACCAGGAGGGGAGTTTTTTTTTTCAACTTCTTTTTTTAATATATATAAATAAATAAATAAATTATAAGTAAAAAGGGGGGATAGGAAAAATTGGCACACACGAATATCGAACCAAAATAACAATTAGATGCGCTAACAAATCAAACAATACACAAATTAAACAGAAATATAAACTAAACACACTAATTGAACAATTATGAAACAATAAAAAGAAAATAAAAACACAACAAACAAAAACACAAAACACAAAACACAATACAAAATAAAATTAAATAAAACAAGAAATAAATAAAACAAATCAATTAGAAAATCAATCTCCGATAACGGCGTCAAAAACTTGATTGTTCAAAACTAGTAAGTAAATTAGTCGCAAAAGTAATAAAGTAATAAGTAAGATATCGTTTCCACGATGATTAATTCTAATTAAATTTATTACAACAATTAAATTAAAGGCAGGTTTTGTGTGATTAATCAAGGAAATGAAATTGCAAAAAAATAAATAACGATACATTAAATTAAATAAAATAATAAAATGCAATAAAAATAAATTGGTCAAAGGTTCATTCTCCACTATTAGACATGCAATTACAAATTAATTATAGAATTATCATTCAATTAAAACATTGAAATTATTAAATGTGGATAACAACATGCTCTGTTATCCCAATCTTTCCTTACTTTATCATTAAATAAAATAAGCTCTTAATTTAATCATATCCATTGAACAACCTAGAACAAGCTCTCCAAATTAATTTGATGGATGCATTACGGTATGAAAGATAGGTTGATCTAAGCAATAAGCACATAAGCTTAGATTATTTAACTTAGGTTATATTCTCCGATTGTAATATCCGACCACAATTTTGTTACTAATGATTAGAAATTGAAGATAATTACATATCAAGATTTCTAGCCTAACAATGATAACATTCAAGTCCTAATTAGTTATTCACCATAATAGAATAAGAATTAATCATAACCTTTAATTACCAAAGAACATAAACAACTTCAATTAGAGAATTTAATAATAATTATTTGAATAATTAATTTACATAAAACATGTCTAGGGTTTCGAATTCACCCTTAACCAGAAAATACTTTAGCTAGACATAATGGAAATAAATACAATAACAAGCATAAAACTAAACATAATTAAAAAGAGAGAAAGAAAAACTAGACTGTTAGAGCCTAATCGATGGACTCGAGTTTTCAGCTACCGCGAACAGTCACTCTGACCGTCAGAAGAGGGGAGAGGATTTTCTAGAGGGGAAGAGATTGCTTCTCCTGAGTGGGGAGAGATCCAAGAAATTACAAAATTTCAAACTGTCAGCTTCAGGGGCCAAACTGTCCAATTTCAAAGCTTCTCGCTACTCATATTTACAGATTTGCTATTTTTGTACTGAATTACATATAATTTCTCATATACAAGTCCGATTGATGAACCGTAAATTTTTTTAGAAACCAGAGTTTTGGGGCTCTTGAACCATATATTGCATGATATGTAGTTTAGTGTAAATTAGTGTAGTAAATTCTTGAGAAGTTATTGGTCCAATAGAGGTGGGATTATTGGCTTTGCTCCACTTTAGTGAAAATGCTTTCAAAACTCCTACAATCATCAAAACAACACAAAAACATAAAAATAGAAAGTAATATAGCAAAGACGTATAGAGAAATGGATATAAAATTATGTATAATTAAGTACCTATCAAGACTCACATATGGTGGTGAGGAATTTACTATTTATTGAGTCTCAAATTGATTGTTTATATTTGATATTTGAATTATATAAATATACTAGGAATGAATGGATATTTTAAAGTGTTTAAAAGTAGAACTTACTTTATTTGTTGAAGAAAAAATTTAATTCTATCCCTTATCCCCCATGTTTCAAAAGGAATGTAATTCAATTATTCTCCCTCTTTCTTTGTATGAATATACAAATTGTATTTATGGAAAATCACCCTACGTGCTTAATGAAGATAAAGCGAACCTTGTGTGCATGAAACAAACAACATAAATGGACTGTATAATAGCTTAAGCTATTCTTATTTGGTATATCCTAATAGAGGTCGGATTTAGATTCGAGCGCGGTAAGTGGCTCGTACCTAACTTCTTGAATCCATTTTTGAGAGATAAGGGTAGTTTAGGCCCTAAAGCGAGGGATTGGATTGCCCTCATTCATTCCCAATTCAATAATTGGATTACAACTCCGTTCTTTAGATGTGCCTATGGCTCATTTGTGTTTTCTTAAGTCTTGAAAGAGGCTCTAACACAGTATCATGGTCACAAACGCTCTGACTGAATGAATGCCCTATTCACAGTTATAAGTAACATCTTTTGTTTATTTTTTGGACTAATCAGTCTTGTGTTCCATGCAGGGCACTTCTAATTTTACTATCCCAATAGGTTTGTTGGATGCTATTCGGGCTGAGTTTGTTGCCCAACGTGCAAAGTTAGCTGCTACTCTTGCAAATCTTCTAAAAGTGCTTCGGGAGGAGCATGCTAAATAAGCTAAGGAGATTCAGACATTGCATGAGGAGGTCTATAAGCTGCGAAAAGAGGTCTGAGAGTTGCAAAAGGAGGTCCAAGAGCTAAGAGATAAGCATGGACTGGATGTTGAGGATCTCAAGGTCCCTTGAAACTTTAATATATTAGATGCTAAGTTCATAATCTTTTTGTTTAATGTATTGTAACATGTCATATTTCACTGCAGGAGGAAGCCATCCATTTAGAGCCAACTCTACAGAGTCACGCCCAGCCTCATCTTGAAGATATGCAGTACTCTCTTGTGAATGGGGATGTGGTTCACTTGCCTTAAGACAACAATGCATAGTTAGGAGTATGTGGATGGGCTTCCATCTCGCCAAAGTCATGGTGACCTTGGCACTACTTTTCTGAGCTCCATAAGGAGACTCAGAGGGTTATCAGGCCAAGCTATGAAGGTAGGGTCTAGAGAATCGAAATGGAGTCGCCATTTATGTAATTAACCGTAGGAAAAATGTGAGTGACAGTAGCAGATCCCTTGCTGCTAAACCTAACTACTCGTCACCCCTTCAGAGCTGGGTTCAGGAAGTTAGGTATGGACTTTCGGTCCACCCAGACAAAGGTCGGCCTCCACTAGGGTTTATTAGGTTGAGATTTTCTAGATCATCAATTCTATCAATCTTGATCCTAGATTCATTTTTACACACAATCAAGTTTTCTTTTTAATAACATGTGGGTGCGGCAGTTTATATCCATGCATAGAAAGAGTGGAGGAGAATAGAGTTACAATTGCCTTTCAAACATGGGGATTTGAGGGATGGGATTACAATGATTTGTCCAAATATTGCATAAAATTAAATGATGTATAATGAGAGTTATAAGAGAGATTCAATTAACACTTCATAATCCATGCAAATAAGATAACTGACCATAAGAAATATCATTCAAAGCATTTAAAGACTAGTTCATGTCACATAGGAGTAAATAATCATGGAAAAAGTGATTAATTAATAGAAGTAAATAAGGTAACTGACCATAAGAAATATCATTCAAAGAATTTATAAGAAAAGTGAATTTTGCATTCTGAACCATAAATAGGATAAATAGGCATGTGCCTACTTTTGAAAGAGGAGCGCGCCTTTGCTAAATCAAGAATAGGCGCACACCTATTCATGGCCTAAAATAGGTTTTCATATGTTGAACACCTAATCAGTTTCAATTATGATCTAACAAGATGAGACTCTTAAAACATATTTCTAACAAGATAATTTAATTAAAAATGTATGACATCATAACACCATGAGCACCCATTCATCATTTCAACTCTTTAACATTCATACATAATCAAGACACTAATCTCTAACATGGCATAGCCATAATTACTTAAGCATGTACGAATGAACTTAGCATTCATTGCTTAACTAATCCTAATCTAATGATACTTAACTAACAAGCTAACTAAATAATTAACTAATTGGTCAACTAACTAAATAAAGCAATTGATTAACTAATTACTTAACTAAACATGGCCATAAAAATAATTAAAACCAAACTAAACATTACTCCTAAACATGCTTCTTCACTTGACAAATAACCTAAACATGTTACTAATAAAACATTTAAGAAAACTAAGAAAAGAATTAAGAACTAGGCCCTCAATTTTGTACCCTTTTCAAGGATAATTACCTCACTTGCAGAGCTTGAACTTGAAGAAAACTAATTTGTCAAGGTTTTAGTAGAGAAAACCTTAGACAAAGTTTTTAGGAATTAATTTTGAGTTTACTCCACCAATTCCTCGTATGTCTTCCATGCTTGATACTAAAAACAATAAATGTTTATATAGCTAAACTGTAGTAGTACAAGAGGCATATTTTTTCAATGTGGGATCCTGAGAGTAGGTGTGCGCCTACTCAACATACAAGGATGCGCCTTGTTGTGTAGGAGCCATGCCTACTCTAGGTGGCTTTTAGGGTTTTTGGGTGGTTTTCAGCGTCTGGAAACTTCCACCATGGGCGTCTTTAGGTTGCTCAAGTGTGAACATATTTTACCCATTCTGGCACCTACCTGGCCTCTTCTTGTCATTTTCCCCGCCTTTTTGGTTTTTTGGTTATTTTTTGGTTTTTTTAGATGGTTTTCTGGAAGTTTATAAACTTTGGCTGAGAGACAAATATCTTTGACAATGGTACCACAGCTCGTCGTCGGGACTCAAATCATAGGCAAAAATTTTAATGCCTACAATTTGCTCCCTACTTTGGAAGGGTTTATGGGAACACAAAAATCAGCAAAGTAATTCTTACCTTTTTTTTAAACCTTCTCTAGGCTAGATGCCCAAACCCCCTTCTTTGCACACTTTGCAACTTGAAGACTTATTTTCTCTTTGAGCCATGATGGCTGATTGGAGTCTTGGTGACTGATTGGACATCAATAATCTGATTGAAGCCTTGACAACTGATCGAAGTCTTGGCAACTAATAGAGTCTTGGCGACTTATTAGACCTTAATGGTTTGACTAAAGCCCCGACAGCTGATCAAAGTCTTGGCAATTGATTGGACGTTGGTGGTCTAACTGAAGCCTTGGAGGCTTATCATAGTGTTGGAAAATTATAGGACCTTGGTTGTCTTGTTGATTGAATGAGTCTCTATAATTTGGATTTGGAACTCCACTAGGGAAGAACCTTGAATTGTGATTTAAAATTTCTAGGTTCTATCAGGGAAAATTAGTTTTGGTTTTGAAGTTTTGGATTCCACTAGGGAAAGGTTGAGTTTCGATTTTGAGATTTTTAAGTTCCATTGGGAATGAGTCTGAATTTTGATCTGCACTGTTGATGAGATTGAAATTAAGCTTTTAACTTCACTTGGGGAGACCAAATTTGAGTTTTGTTTTCATTGGGGAAGATTAGTTTATGGGAATAGGACCTATGCCCTAGTAAGGACGAAACTGAATTTGAACTCCACTAGGGAAGAATTCATTTTTTAATTTGGGGATCTGAGTTCCACAAAGGAAGAAATTGAATTTTGATTTTGAGGTTCTGAAAATGGGATTTAACTTCATTGGGGAAGGCGTTAAAGTCCACTTTTGATTATACTGGGGGAAGAGACTGAATTTCTGCTCGGTGTGGCTAAGTTTGATGCTTTGGAGTAGTAATTTTCAGGTATTGAGGCTCCACTAGGGATGAGATTTGGACTGGTATTTGTTTCGGGATTGGGATAAAAGTTTTTTGACTTTTTGGTTCAACTAAGGATGAATTGGATATGGATTTTGCTTTAGGAAGAAATTAGATTGGACTCTACTAAGGATAATTTGGAATTTATATGGATTTTTGAATCTTTGATTCCACATAGGGAAGGAATTCTTGATTGATGGATTTTTTGGGGACTTAGATATTTTTGTAGGGGTCAGTCCGATCACACATGTTTTTTGAGAACCAAGGATCGTTTCCTAAGTTGAGGTATTAGTGTGACTTTTGAAATCTGAAGGGACTTTAATGTCATCTTGGATTGTGGTATGACTTTCTTGCAAAAAGGTCAAAGCAACACTTTGTTAAACTTTAGGAGGCAAAAGAAAATTTTTCAAATACCTGTGAGGAGTAAGGGTGCACCTTCTCAATGTAGTCGTACGCCTTTTCCTTGTATAGGCGTGTGTCTATTTAGCGGGATATTCAAATCACCATTTTCCCTTTTCTTCTACTTAGTGCAAAAAGCTTATACGCCCTAACCGCCTTTTTTCTCTTAACTCAAATCTCCCATCTCTTACAAATGGACGTTGATTAACACCTAGCTAACCGCCTACCTCTGGAGAATAAGCACGTCGTCATCGATTTGCTGCCAGTAAGGTCGGAATGGAAAGCAACATTGAGGAGGCTTCGAACGAATTGGGACCTCCCAATCTTGGGAAACTGAGACAAGCACCTTTCCTCTTTGGTAAGTCGTTTTGTCCTTCTCTTTGTTTTAAACCATCTTTTGCTATTTCTTGTGTATTTTTCGTAAATTTTGATTTTCTGCAACAATAGGATTAACAAGTGTGCACCTATTCTATCTGGAGGTAAAGGATGACTAGCATAGGTGTGCACATACTCTTGTAGGCGTGACGCCTATTCTGCTTGTTTCCTACTTCTAGACAGCTTTAGGCATGCGCCTTTAGCTGATCTAGGCATGTAGGCATGCGCTTTTAGCTGGACTAGGCATGCACCTATTATGAATGGACATGCGCCAGGATGCTTTAGGTGTGCGCCTATTCGCTATAGGCGTGTGCCTATTCTATGTTATTTTTGTCATTTTTTTCTAGTTTTTCTTGATTTGTACTTCTTTATGACATTCTTACTCATCTTTCACACCATTTTTTTTGTAGGCTGACTGTACCCACAAATGTGAGGGTTCCCTTGTTGTGTAGGAGCCACGCCTACTCTAGGTGGCTTTTAGGGTTTTTGGGTGGTTTTCAGCGTCTGGAAACTTCCACCATGGGCGTCTTTAGGTTGCTCAAGTGTGAACCTATTTTACCCATTCTGGCGCCTACCTGGCCTGTTCTTGTCATTTTCCCAGCCTCTTTGGTTTTTTGGTTTTTTTAGATGGTTTTCTGGAAGTTTATAAACTTTGGCTGAGAGACAAATATCTTTGACAATGGTACCATGGCTCGTCGTCGGGACTCAAATCATAGGCAAAAATTTTAATGCCTACAATTTGCTCCCTACTTTGGAAGGGTTTGTGGGAACACAAAAATCAACAAAGTAATTCTTACCTTTTCGGATTGTGGTACGACTTTCTTGCAAAAAGGTCAAAGCAACACTTTGTTAAACTTTAGGAGGCAAAAGAAAATTTTTCAAATACCTGTGAGGAGTAAGGGTGCGCCTTCTCAATGTAGTCGTACGCCTTTTCCTTGTATAGGCGTGTGTCTATTTAGCGGGATATTCAAATCACCATTTTCCCTTTTCTTCTAATTAGCGCAAAAAGCTTATACGCCCTAACCCCCTTTTTTCTCTTAACTCAAATCTCCCATCTCTTACAAATGGACGTTGATTAACACCTAGCTAACCACCTACCTCTGGAGAATAAGCACGTCGTCATCGATTTGCTGCCAGTAAGGTCGGAATGGAAAGCAACATTGAGGAGGCTTCGAACGAATTGGGACCTCCCAATCTTGGGAAACTGAGACAAGCACCTTTCCTCTTTGGTAAGTCGTTTTGTCCTTCTCTTTGTTTTAAACGATCTTTTGCTATTTCTTGTGTATTTTTTGCAAATTTTGATTTTCTGCAACAATTGGATTAACAGGTGTGCACCTATTCTATCTGGAGGTAAAGGATGACTAGCATAGGTGTGCACATACTCTAGTAGGCGTGACGCCTATTTTGCTTGTTTCCTACTTCTAGATAGCTTTAGGCATGCGCCTTTAGCTGGTCTAGGCATGTAGGCATGCGCCTTTAGCTGGACTAGGCATGCACCTATTATGAATGGACATGCGCCAGGATGCTCTAGGTGTGCGCCTATTCGCTATAGGTGTGTGCCTATTCTATGTTATTTTTGTCATTTTTTTCTAGTTTTTCTTGATTTGTACTTCTTCATGACATTCTTACTCATCTTTCACACCATTTTTTTTTTTTTGTAGGCTGACTGTACCCACAAATGTGAGGGTTCCCTTGTTGTGTCGGAGCCACGCCTACTCTAGGTGGCTTTTAGGGTTTTTGGTTGGTTTTCAGCGCCTGGAAACTTCCACCATGGGCGTCTTTAGGTTGCTCAAGTGTGAACCTATTTTACCCATTCTGGCGCCTACCTGGCCTCTTCTCGTCATTTTCCCCGCCTTTTTGATTTTTTGGTTATTTTTTGGTTTTTTTAGATGGTTTTCTGGAAGTTTATAAACTTTGGCTGAGAGACAAATATCTTTGACAATGGTACCACGACTCGTCGTCGGGACTCAAATCACAGGCAAAAATTTTAATGCCTACAATTTGCTCCCTACTTTGGAAGGGTTTGTGGGAACATAAAAATCAACAAAGTAATTCTTACCTTTTTTTTTAACCTTCTCTAGCCTAGATGCCCAAACCCCCTTCTTTGCACACTTTGCAACTTGAAGACTTATTTTCTCTTTGAGCCATGATGGTTGATTGGAGTCTTGGTGACTGATTGGACATCAATAGTCTGATTGAAGCCTTGACAACTGATCGAAGTCTTGGCAACTAATAGAGTCTTGGTGACTTATTGGACCTTAATGGTTTGACTAAAGCCTCGACTGCTGATCAAAGTCTTGGCAATTGATTGGACGTTGGTGGTCTAACTGAAGCCTTGGCGGCTTATCATAGCGTTGGAAAATTATGGGACCTTGGTTGTCTTGTTGATTGAATGAGTCTCTATAATTTGGATTTGGAACTCCACTGGGGAAGAACCTTGAATTGTGATTTAAAATTTCTAGGTTCTATCAGGGAAAATTAGTTTTGGTTTTGAAGTTTTGGGTTCCACTAGGGAAAGGCTGAGTTTTGATTTTGAGATTTTTAAGTTCCATTGGGAATGAGTCTGAATCTTGATCTGCACTGTTGATAAGATTGAAATTAAGCTGTTAACTTCACTTGGGGAGACCAAATTTGAGTTTTGTTTCCATTTGGGAAGATTAGTTTATGGGAATAGGACCTATGCCCTACTAAGGACGAAACTGAATTTGAACTCCACTAGGGAAGAATTCATTTTTTAATTTGGGGATCTGAGTTCCACAAAGGAAGAAATTGAATTTTGATTTTGAGGTTCTGAAAATGGGATTTAACTTCACTGGGGAAGGCGTTAAAGTCCACTTTTGATTATACTGGGGGAAGAGACTGAATTTCTACTCAGTGTGGCTAAGTTTGATGCTTAAGGAGTAGCAATTTTCAGGTATTGAGGCTCCACTAGGGATGAGATTTGGCCTGGTATTTGTTTCGGGATTGGGATCAAAGTTTTTTGACTTTTTGGTTCAACTAAGGATGAATTGGATATGGATTTCGCTTTAGGAAGAAATTAGATTGGACTCTACTAGGGATAATTTGGAATTTATATGGATTTTTGAATCTTTGATTCCACTTAGGGAAGGAATTCTTGATTGATGGATTTTTTGGGGACTTAGATATTGTTGTAGGGGTCGGTCCGATCACACATGTTTTTTGAAAACCAAGGATCGTTTCCTAAGTTGAGGTATTAGTGTGACTTTTGAAATCTGAAGGGACTTTAATGTCATCTTGGATTGTGGTACGACTTTCTTGCAAAAAGGTCAAAGCAACACTTTGTTAAACTTTAGGAGGCAAAAGAAAATTTTTCAAATACCTGTGAGGAGTAAGGGTGCACCTTCTCAATGTAGTCGTACGCCTTTTCCTTGTATAGGCGTGTGTCTATTTAGCGGGATATTCAAATCACCATTTTCCCTTTTCTTCTAATTAGCGCAAAAAGCTTATACGCCCTAACCCCCTTTTTTCTCTTAACTCAAATCTCACATCTCTTACAAATAGACGTTGATTAACACCTAGCTAACCGCCTACCTCTGGAGAATAAGCACGTCGTCATCGATTTGCTGCCAGTAAGGTCGGAATGGAAAGCAACATTGAGGAGGCTTTGAACGAATTGGGACCTATGCCCTACTAAGGACGAAACTGAATTTGAACTCCACTAGGGAAGAATTCATTTTTTAATTTGGGGATCTGAGTTTCACAAAGGAAGAAATTGAATTTTGATTTTGAGGTTCTGAAAATGGGATTTAACTTCACTGGGGAAGGCGTTAAAGTCCACTTTTGATTATACTGGGGGAAGAGACTGAATTTCTACTCAGTGTGGCTAAGTTTGATGCTTAGGAGTAGCAATTTTCAGGTATTGAGGCTCCACTAGGGATGAGATTTGGCCTGGTATTTGTTTCGGGATTGGGATCAAAGTTTTTTGACTTTTTGGTTCAACTAAGGATGAATTGGATATGGATTTCGCTTTAGGAAGAAATTAGATTGGACTCTACTAGGGATAATTTGGAATTTATATGGATTTTTGAATCTTTGATTCCACTTAGGGAAGGAATTCTTGATTGATGGATTTTTTGGGGACTTAGATATTGTTGTAGGGGTCGGTCCGATCACACATGTTTTTTGAAAACCAAGGATCGTTTCCTAAGTTGAGGTATTAGTGTGACTTTTGAAATCTGAAGGGACTTTAATGTCATCTTGGATTGTGGTACGACTTTCTTGCAAAAAGGTCAAAGCAACACTTTGTTAAACTTTAGGAGGCAAAAGAAAATTTTTCAAATACCTGTGAGGAGTAAGGGTGCACCTTCTCAATGTAGTCGTACGCCTTTTCCTTGTATAGGCGTGTGTCTATTTAGCGGGATATTCAAATCACCATTTTCCCTTTTCTTCTAATTAGCGCAAAAAGCTTATACGCCCTAACCCCCTTTTTTCTCTTAACTCAAATCTCCCATCTCTTACAAATAGACGTTGATTAACACCTAGCTAACCGCCTACCTCTGGAGAATAAGCACGTCGTCATCGATTTGCTGCCAGTAAGGTCGGAATGGAAAGCAACATTGAGGAGGCTTCGAACGAATTGGGACCTCCCAATCTTGGGAAACTGAGACAAGCACCTTTCCTCTTTGGTAAGTCGTTTTGTCCTTCTCTTTGTTTTAAACGATCTTTTGCTATTTCTTGTGTATTTTTTGCAAATTTTGATTTTCTGCAACAATTGGATTAACAGGTGTGCACCTATTCTATCTGGAGGTAAAGGATGACTAGCATAGGTGTGCACATACTCTAGTAGGCGTGACGCCTATTCTGCTTGTTTCCTACTTCTAGACAGCTTTAGGCATGCGCCTTTAGCTGGTCTAGGCATGTAGGCATGCGCCTTTAGCTGGACTAGGCATGCACCTATTATGAATGGACATGCGCCAGGATGCTCTAGGTGTGCGCCTATTCGCTATAGGCGTGTGCCTATTCTATGTTATTTTTGTCATTTTTTTCTAGTTTTTCTTGATTTGTACTTCTTCATGACATTCTTACTCATCTTTCACACCTTTTTTTTTTGTAGGCTGACTGTACACACAAATGTGAGGGTTCCCTTGTTGTGTAGGAGCCACGCCTACTCTAGGTAGCTTTTAGGGTTTTTGGGTGGTTTTCAGCGTCTGGAAACTTCCACCATGGGCTTCTTTAGGTTACTCAAGTGTGATCCTATTTTACCCATTCTGGCACCTACCTGGCCTCTTCTTGTCATTTTCCCCGCTTTTTTGGTTTTTTGGTTATTTTTTGGTTTTTTTAGATGGTTTTCTGGAAGTTTATAAACTTTGGCTGAGAGACAAATATCTTTGACAATGGTACCACGGCTCGTCGTCGGGACTCAAATCATAGGCAAAAATTTTAATGCCTACAATTTGCTCCCTACTTTGGAAGGGTTTGTGGGAACACAAAAATCAACAAAGTAATTCTTACCCTTTTTTTTAACCTTCTCTAGGCTAGATGCCCAAACCCCCTTCTTTGCACACTTTGCAACTTGAAGACTTATTTTCTCTTTGAGCCATGATGGTTGATTGGAGTCTTGGTGACTGATTGGACATCAATAGTCTGATTAAAGCCTTGACAACTGATCTAAGTCTTGGCAACTAATAGAGTCTTGGCGACTTATTGGACCTTAATGGTTTGACTAAAGCCTCGACAGCTGATCAAAGTCTTGGCAATTGATTGGACGTTGGTGGTCTAACTGAAGCCTTGGCGGCTTATCATAGTGTTCGAAAATTATGGGACCTTGGTTGTCTTGTTGATTGAATGAGTCTCTATAATTTGGATTTGGAACTCCACTGGGGAAGAACCTTGAATTGTGATTTAAAATTTCTAGGTTCTATCAGGGAAAATTAGTTTTGGTTTTGAAGTTTTGGATTCCACTAGGGAAAGGCTGAGTTTTGATTTTGAGATTTTTAAGTTCCATTGGGAATGAGTCTGAATCTTGATCTGCACGGTTTATGAGATTGAAATTAAGCTTTTAACTTCACTTGGGGAGACCAAATTTGAGTTTTGTTTCCATTGGGGAAGATTAGTTTATGGGAATAGGACCTATGCCCTACTAAGGACGAAACTGAATTTGAACTCCACTAGGGAAGAATTCATTTTTTAATTTGGGGATCTGAGTTCCACAAAGGAAGAAATTGAATTTTGATTTTGAGGTTCTGAAAATGGGATTTAACTTCACTGGGGAAGGCGTTAAAGTCCACTTTTGATTATACTGGGGGAAGAGACTGAATTTCTACTCAGTGTGGCTAAGTTTGATGCTTAGGAGTAGCAATTTTCAGGTATTGAGGCTCCACTAGGGATGAGATTTGGCCTGGTATTTGTTTCGGGATTGGGATCAAAGTTTTTTGACTTTTTGGTTCAACTAAGGATGAATTGGATATGGATTTCGCTTTAGGAAGAAATTAGATTGGACTCTACTAGGGATAATTTGGAATTTATATGGATTTTTGAATCTTTGATTCCACTTAGGGAAGGAATTCTTGATTGATGGATTTTTTGGGGACTTAGATATTGTTGTAGGGGTCGGTCCGATCACACATGTTTTTTGAAAACCAAGGATCGTTTCCTAAGTTGAGGTATTAGTGTGACTTTTGAAATCTGAAGGGACTTTAATGTCATCTTGGATTGTGGTACGACTTTCTTGCAAAAAGGTCAAAGCAACACTTTGTTAAACTTTAGGAGGCAAAAGAAAATTTTTCAAATACCTGTGAGGAGTAAGGGTGCACCTTCTCAATGTAGTCGTACGCCTTTTCCTTGTATAGGCGTGTGTCTATTTAGCGGGATATTCAAATCACCATTTTCCCTTTTCTTCTAATTAGCGCAAAAAGCTTATACGCCCTAACCCCCTTTTTTCTCTTAACTCAAATCTCCCATCTATTACAAATAGATGTTGATTAACACCTAGCTAACCGCCTACCTCTGGAGAATAAGCACGTCGTCATCGATTTGCTGCCAGTAAGGTCGGAATGGAAAGCAACATTGAGGAGGCTTCGAACGAATTGGGACCTCCCAATCTTGGGAAACTGAGACAAGCACCTTTCCTCTTTGGTAAGTCGTTTTGTCCTTCTCTTTGTTTTAAACGATCTTTTGCTATTTCTTGTGTATTTTTTGCAAATTTTGATTTTCTGCAACAATTGGATTAACAGGTGTGCACCTATTCTATCTGGAGGTAAAGGATGACTAGCATAGGTGTGCACATACTCTAGTAGGCGTGACGCCTATTCTGCTTGTTTCCTACTTCTAGACAGCTTTAGGCATGCGCCTTTAGCTGGTCTAGGCATGTAGGCATGCGCCTTTAGCTGGACTAGGCATGCACCTATTATGAATGGACATGCGCCAGGATGCTCTAGGTGTGCGCCTATTCGCTATAGGCGTGTGCCTATTCTATGTTATTTTTGTCATTTTTTTCTAGTTTTTCTTGATTTGTACTTCTTCATGACATTCTTACACATCTTTCACACCTTTTTTTTTTGTAGGCTGACTGTACACACAAATGTGAGGGTTCCCTTGTTGTCTAGGAGCCACGCCTACTCTAGGTAGCTTTTAGGGTTTTTGGGTGGTTTTCAGCGTCTGGAAACTTCCACCATGGGCTTCTTTAGGTTACTCAAGTGTGAACCTATTTTACCGATTCTGGCACCTACCTGGCCTCTTCTTGTCATTTTCCCCGCCTTTTTGGTTTTTTGGTTATTTTTTGGTTTTTTTAGATGGTTTTCTGGAAGTTTATAAACTTTGGCTGAGAGACAAATATCTTTGACAATGGTACCACGGCTCGTCGTCGGGACTCAAATCATAGGCAAAAATTTTAATGCCTACAATTTGCTCCCTACTTTGGAAGGGTTTGTGGAAACACAAAAATCAACAAAGTAATTCTTACCCTTTTTTTTAACCTTCTCTAGGCTAGATGCCCAAACCCCCTTCTTTGCACACTTTGCAACTTGAAGACTTATTTTCTCTTTGAGCCATGATGGTTGATTAGAGTCTTGGTGACTGATTGGACATCAATAGTCTGATTAAAGCCTTGACAACTGATCTAAGTCTTGGCAACTAATAGAGTCTTGGCGACTTATTAGACCTTAATGGTTTGACTAAAGCCTCGACAGCTGATCAAAGTCTTGGCAATTGATTGGACGTTGGTGGTCTAACTGAAGCCTTGGCGGCTTATCATAGTGTTGGAAAATTATGGGACCTTGGTTGTCTTGTTGATTGAATGAGTCTCTATAATTTGGATTTGGAACTCCACTGGGGAAGAACCTTGAATTGTGATTTAAAATTTCTAGGTTCTATCAGGGAAAATTAGTTTTGGTTTTGAAGTTTTGGATTCCACTAGGGAAAGGCTGAGTTTTGATTTTGAGATTTTTAAGTTCCATTGGGAATGAGTCTGAATCTTCATCTGCACGGTTTATGAGATTGAAATTAAGCTTTTAACTTCACTTGGGGAGACCAAATTTGAGTTTTGTTTCCATTGGGGAAGATTAGTTTATGGGAATAGGACCTATGCCCTACTAAGGACGAAACTGAATTTGAACTCCACTAGGGAAGAATTCATTTTTTAATTTGGGGATCTGAGTTCCATAAAAGAAGAAATTGAATTTTGATTTTGAGGTTCTGAAAATGGGATTTAACTTCACTGGGGAAGGCGTTAAAGTCCACTTTTGATTATACTGGGGGAAGAGACTGAATTTCTACTCAGTGTGGCTAAGTTTGATGCTTAGGAGTAGCAATTTTCAGGTATTGAGGCTCCACTAGGGATGAGATTTGGCCTGGTATTTGTTTCGGGATTGGGATCAAAGTTTTTTGACTTTTTGGTTCAACTAAGGATGAATTGGATATGGATTTCGCTTTAGGAAGAAATTAGATTGGACTCTACTAGGGATAATTTGGAATTTATATGGATTTTTGAATCTTTGATTCCACTTAGGGAAGGAATTCTTGATTGATGGATTTTTTGGGGACTTAGATATTGTTGTAGGGGTCGGTCCGATCACACATGTTTTTTGAAAACCAAGGATCGTTTCCTAAGTTGAGGTATTAGTGTGACTTTTGAAATCTGAAGGGACTTTAATGTCATCTTGGATTGTGGTACGACTTTCTTGCAAAAAGGTCAAAGCAACACTTTGTTAAACTTTAGGAGGCAAAAGAAAATTTTTCAAATACCTGTGAGGAGTAAGGGTGCACCTTCTCAATGTAGTCGTACGCCTTTTCCTTGTATAGGCGTGTGTCTATTTAGCGGGATATTCAAATCACCATTTTCCCTTTTCTTCTAATTAGCGCAAAAAGCTTATACGCCCTAACCCCCTTTTTTCTCTTAACTCAAATCTCCCATCTCTTACAAATAGACGTTGATTAACACCTAGCTAACCGCCTACCTCTGGAGAATAAGCACGTCGTCATCGATTTGCTGCCAGTAAGGTCGGAATGGAAAGCAACATTGAGGAGGCTTCGAACGAATTGGGACCTCCCAATCTTGGGAAACTGAGACAAGCACCTTTCCTCTTTGTAAGTCGTTTTGTCCTTCTCTTTGTTTTAAACGATCTTTTGCTATTTCTTGTGTATTTTTTGCAAATTTTGATTTTCTGCAACAATTGGATTAACAGGTGTGCACCTATTCTATCTGGAGGTAAAGGATGACTAGCATAGGTGTGCACATACTCTAGTTGGCGTGACGCCTATTCTGCTTGTTTCCTACTTCTAGACAGCTTTAGGCATGCGCCTTTAGCTGGTCTAGGCATGTAGGCATGCGCCTTTAGCTGGACTAGGCATGCACCTATTATGAATGGACATGCGCCAGGATGCTCTAGGTGTGCGCCTATTCGCTATAGGCGCGTGCCTATTCTATGTTATTTTTGTCATTTTTTTCTAGTTTTTCTTGATTTGTACTTCTTCATGACATTCTTACTCATCTTTCACACCATTTTTTTTTGTAGGCTGACTGTGCCCACAAATGTGAGGGTTCCCTTGCTAAGGCTTGCGGTTGGTATAGCCATACCCATAATGCTAATGTGAATCGGCATATAGACCAATGTGGATTCTCCGCATTTTTGAGTTGCCTATCGGTGTAGAGGATACATACTGATTGTTGTGCGCTCTTCGCTCTTGTCAAAAGGTGGATGGATACTGCCCATTCTTTCAACTCAACTTTGGTGAGATGACCATATCCCCACATGATGCTATTACTATCCTAGACTTTCCTTGCTAGGGGACCATATTCCTTTTGATTGTTGCGTAAAGACAACTCCTCGTGTGACGACAGAATTACGGAGCTTCTGGGTCTTGAGGTGGTGATGAAGGGTACCCATGCCATTTCCTATGAGCGGCTGATGAAGTACTAGCAATAGCATCACAATGATAAGACCATTGCTACATCCGAGAAGGAGGAGCAGTTTGCCTGCAACTTCATCTTTTTCTTATTGTCGACAATGCTTTTGCCAACACCTCCAACTACATAGAGGCTTATCTCCTTCCGGTGTTGAAGGCTGGACATGGTGAGCACCTTTGATTAGGGCTAGGCTGCCTTGCTCATTTGTACTTTTACCTGGATTGGGACTATCAAGATAATGAGATGGTTAGAGGTTTCGCTCAATAGTTGAGGTATGTTGTTTCTACTTACATTTCCCTTTTTTTGTCTCTTGATTTCTATTCTCATTTCTTTTGTTCCTATTGTAGATTTAGGCATACGAGCTCAGGCATTTACCATCTCTTGGTCCTTAAAATAGGACCAAGTCCTTTCTGTGAGTTGTTGGCTGGTCTCAGGGATGTTATAAGCATGATGACTCTTATAACATCCATAACTTCCACACCTACACCCATCGTCTTATTTGGGACAATGTAAGGGGAAAAAATTAAGTTGGTTTCTCATTGTTTTCCATTTTCCCATATACTTAATTGCTTATTTGTAATCTTTACAAGTGCACCGATACTAGTAGGGGAGTCGAATGTATTAGAGTCTTGTCATGAGGGTTGCGTATCCTCTCCTCCAGACCTACCTCTTAATGATTGGCCTGGAGTGTGCCATGTGGTTCCTAGGTGATCATGTGAGTGATCGGGTCAGGGGTCCCATTCCCCTCTCTCCTCCTAGCCTAATGATTAACATGCCTTGGTTGGCTACTGATCCTATCTGAGAGGATTACATTATCGAGATTCCTCTTAATCGGGTGGGCTTCTTTGCCATACAGTAGTCTTACGCTGATTGGGCCCATGCTTCTCTTCTTCCTACCCATTTTGTGATTACAATGTGATCAATAAGGCGATTGTTGTATTAGCAGATGATGCTGGTGGTTGTAGAGGTGTTTGTCAAGGCATAAGGCGAGATGCTGGTAGTGGTAGGGGTGCTGGTGGATAAGTTCTTAGTTCTGATGTGGTTGAGTCTTTCGGTCGAGGCTGTAAGAGGGCTAAGACTAATACTGCTTGTAGTGTGAGTCTTTTTTCTACTTCTAGGGCTTTGGGGGTTATTCTCGGAGACTACTATTCTATCCTCGACAGCTTTGTATTGCTGTACGGGGACGTAGGATCATCTGGAGAGTAGAGCTGCCAGTAGATGAGTCCATGATAGCCACTCTTCTTCCTATGGTTGCGACTCATGTAAGTTTTCCTTTCTTTGGTATCCTTTATGATTTTTTAGGCTTTCTCGTAAACAATTCTGATTTTGTTTTATTTTTCAGGTTCCTTGGGTCATAGTCAATCTATTGGACTGGTTTTACTATACAACGAAGGAACATATTTGCTAGTTGTCCCTACAGCATCAATAAACAAAAAAGCACTTATGTGGTTACATGTATGCACGAATGAATATTTTTCTGATTTCTCCCATTGTTTAGGGTTAGGCAACCTTTCGAAACAACCGCTTGACTATCCAAGAGCTGGAGCATAACTTAGGGGTGGCTTGGGAAGAGTCTTTTGATAAGGATGCCGAAGAGGAGGACGCTAGAGAGGAGCAAGTACAGGAGCCAAAGGTGGGTCAAGACGGTGATCACCCAGTTGAGGAGGAGGAGGGCTAGGATGTTGGTGATGAGGATGATGATATTGAGGGTGAGGATGATGATATTGAGGGTGAGGGTGATGATGTTGATGGTGAGGGCGGGGATGAGAAGTAAGAGAGAAGTAGTGATTTGATAGCTTTGATGAGGAGGAGAAGACTGATGAGGAGCGCGGTGGTGGCGACGAGGAGTTATTTTTCTCCTTTTATGTTCATTTTTTTTACACTTTTGTTCATTTTTGTATAGCCATATGCTTTTGAACTTGGATTGGGGCACCTTGACCCCAGTTTGGTATTCTGCATATTTTTTTTTTTTTGATGATAAATGAACTTTATTCATTTTTTCTTCCTTTTCCATGTTAAGAAATTATCATGGAATGAGTTTGCTTTGAACAATTATGCCAAAAGATAAACCAAAATGAACATTTCAATTCTACATGCTATAGGTGTGGCACCTATTTGGCGTATAGGCGTGTGCCCACTCGTATAACCGTCTGCCTATAAAGGATCCAATATCGAATTTTAAATCATTTTCAGTATCTTCTTCCCTTATAAATCTCATCACCCCCTTCTTTCTCCTTTCACTACTCTATCATGAACGAAGCAAGTTTAGAGATCCTCCAAGCTAAATTGAAGCTGGTTAAAGATGCATAATAGTGTTTGCTAGAGCCTAGCGTTCTCTTCAGGTTAAGATACCTTAAACAGGTTAGATTAGATATCCTTTTTCTTAAAGCTACAGCAATTTTTGGGTTTCATCTGATCATGTTTTAAGATTTAATGGGTAAGCGTCGTGTCCATTTGTAAGCACTGGATAGTCACTTATGGTTTTGAAGCCTAATGATTATAAACTAAAGAATCAAAGTCACAACTGAGTTTGGTGTGCGAAAACATCCAAAACCGAAGCTTAGGACTGATGCTAGAGGAAACCAAAACTAGATTTCCTTTGCCTAGGGCTACATGCCATTTGAACTAGCATGCGCTTATACATACTACCATGTGCCAGTTTGTACTAACGTGCTTCAGTTTGTACTAGTGTTTGCTAGTTCAACTGGTGTATGCCACTTTGATATAGTCTATAAACAAACCCATTTTTCGAGGAAAAATGGGTTGGCAGCTAACTTGGGAGTGTATGCATTATATTTCTTCGACTCTCACAGCCTCTGCACACTATTCCCTACTCATTTTGACATTTGTGTGAGCTTTTGAGCCTTTTTTCTTCGTGTTTTTTACACTTGAGCTTCATTTTTGATGACTTGGTAAGCCGCAAGGCAATGACTACATTGTCACATCTCTTTTCATGATTATATGCACAGCTTCTTTATTTTTTCATGTATTTCTTTATGTCTTTATGCTTTACCATGCGTTCTACTTAATATATGTGATTTCCATGCACTTTTACGTACTTTTTGAGTATGGTCTTAGTAATATGGGTCTATATGCCTAATTTTGATACTTTCTAGTCAAAATATGACTTTATGGACACTTTTTATGCCACTTTTATATTTATTACGAACTTTGATGTTCTATTATGAATTTTGCAAGTTTTTGGTGGTGTTCATAAGTTGTGGTTAGAATGCATGTTAGGTTTAAAGCCACTTCATTTCTTTGGTGCTATGCATGTGTTCTCCTTTTGTTTTGAGAAGCTTCCATGCATGATATCATCTAGGTAGGAGGTTATCCACTTTTGGTTTATTATTCCATGACTATTTAATTCGATTTGCACATGGGAAATGATGCTCGTAGTTAGTATAAGCAAGTGTGTGGGTTTAAGATCATTTTCGCTTACATTAAAATGTTGCATATGGATGGAAAGTGGGTTGTTTTCATGTGTTTGTTTATTATGCCATGTTTTCTATATTAATTATGTGACTTGTGATGATTAACGAGCTAGTGATGCATGCTAGTGAAGTAGGATAGAAAAGTGCTTGCATGTTTAGTTAAGTTATTCATGATTTGTTTCTTATTTTGATGATGGCCATTGATGTTGATACTTTAAATATTATTATGTTGTTGATGATGCCTTGAGGAGATTGGTAGAAGTGCGAGCAAGTGAGTGACAAGTGGCCTTACATTATTGGTGAGGTGCTCATTGCTCATGTCGCTAGTTTGTGTCAAGTGAAATGATTGGAAGTGTTCAACGGTAAATAGGCTCGCATTAGTGGAGGTTCGGAAGGGTAAAGTTGTGACATTGTTGCGGATAGAGCCACATTGCTTGGTGTAGGACTCGGTTGGGATAGACTTGGTTGTGAGATTTATTGTTGAAGTGTTGAGATATGGATGCGGTCACAAGGGTGGTTGAGAGGCGGGTGGATTCACATTGATTGGCAAAAGACTCATTTTTCAATGGTAGATCCTCTTTTATAGTTCATGGCACATTTGTGCAATTCGGAGTGTTTTAATTTCTGTTATCGTTAAACTTACTTTATCTCATTAGGGAAGGAGATGCAATTATGACCACGTCATTTTACATGTTTGATTGATAGTACATTTAATTTTTCGTTTCTTACTCATGGTTGAATCACCTCACATGTATTAAAAGATAAAATTTGGTGTATGCATTTAAAACAAGTTAGGATCTAAATAGACAATAATCACTAATCGAAAATCATAGCCTCGATGGACCCTAGTTAGGGGTGGCAATTTTCGATACGACACGTGAACACGACTTGATATGACATGGGTTTAAGCGGGTTTGGGTTTTGGCATATTCGTGTTCGTGTCAAAGATGTCAACCCGTTTAATAATCGTGTCGTGTTCGGGTTAAGAGTCTTCAACACGCGAACACGATTCTGACACGACACGATTATGACACGAACATGATTATGACACGAATAACACGAATACATATTATACACGATTAACACGATAACATGATTAACACGAATATTGACACGAACATGATTATGACACAAGTAACACAAATAACACGAATACATAATGAAAATCCGACACTTGACAACATTAAATCTGACACTCGAAGGCATGAAAGCCGACACTCGACAGCATGAAAATCTGACACTGGACATAATGAAAATTCGACACTCGACATAATCCGACACTTGACAACATTAAATCTGACACTCGAAGGCATGAAAGCCGACACTTGACGGTATGAAATCTAACACTCAACAGTATAAAATCCGACAATCGACATAATACAACACTTGAAAACATTAAATCTGACACTCGAAGGCATGAAAGCTGACACTCGATAGCATGAAAATCCGACACTCGACATAATGAAAATCCGACACTCGACATAATCCGACAATTGACAACATTAAATCCGACACTCGAAGGCGTGAAAATTTTTTGGGATGTATCTAAATTTCACTAAAGGCCCCTAATTTTGTCTTTTTTTCAGTTTTCAATTGGAAAGGGGGAAGGAAACCTAATCTGATAAAAATCAAAGTAACGCAACCCTTCTCTCCTCAGTCCTCACCACCGCCAGGCATCTGCTATCCTCACTGCCGCCAATTGTCACGGCTTCAACACCATAGATCCACCATCCAGTCCTCCCCCTCCAGTGACCACACCCTCCAGCCTATGCTTTGCTTTGCTCAATATATATTGCATGAAATTTTTTTTTCCTTCAAAATGGATTCTTTAGAAACAAATTCAGCAACTCAAATGGGAACTAATTTGCCAAGTGAGGATGACATATTCAATATGGGTAGTGAGTCTGAAGGCACTACACGACAAGTCATGATTCAAAGTGGGACACGAAAAAGAAAGTTAACCTCAGAATTGTGGAAGTTTTTTGATATACTACCAAGGGAAGGGTATCCAGATAAGAAGCAAAGATCCAAATGCAAATTATGTGCAGCGATTTATATTTCTGAATCAAGGAATGGAACGGGTAATTTGAAACGACATTTGGAGTCTTGCCCGAGAAGAAATTCCCGTGATATAGGTCAGTACATGATAAACCAAACTGATGGCAATTTGGGAATGCGTAGTCCTAAATTTGATCCTGTTGTCTTTCGTGAAATATTGTCTGCTACACTTATTATGCATGATTTGCCATTTCAATTTGTTGAGTATACTGGCATTAGGAGGCTTTTCACATATTTGAATGATGAGGTGACTCCCATTTCTAGAAACACTCCAAAGGCTGATATGTTAAAGATATATAATAGGGAAAGGGCAAGAATAAAAGCCATGTTAGATGAAGCACCTGGTAGAATTAGTTTGACCTCTGATTTGTGGACTTCCATAACTACGGATGGTTATTTGTGCCTTACTGCTCCTTTTCTTGATAAAAATTGGGTTCTACAAAAGAGGGTGTTAAACTTTTGTGCTTTGCTACCTCCACATTCTGGTGTTAATTTGCCTGATAAAATATGCAAGCTGCTAAGTGAGTGGGGCATTGAAAAAAAGATATTTTCAATCACTTTGGATAATGCTTCATCTAATGATACTTGTGTTGAGAATCTAAGATCTCAATTAAATATTAAGAAAGCACTATTATCCAAAGGAGATTTCTTGCATATTTGTATTTTAAGAGACTACATGTATATTTTCTAGCTCAAAGTACCCAACTTCAAACTTGTACTTTCCTTAAGTGTTTGTGGCTCATTTGACTTTGAAGCAACACTTTGAGAGTGAATATGACTGCTTGAAGGATATGGCTAAGCGCATGTTATCTAAGTTTGAGAAGTATTAGTCAAATTATTGCATTATTTTGGCTATAGCAGTTGTCTTGGATCCAAGATACAAAATGCAATTTGTGGAGTTTGCATATAGAAAATTTTAAGGGGATGATTTTGAGATTAAGTTGTCTAAAGTTAGAGAGAAGATGTTTTCTTTGTACAATGAGTACAAAAAAAATTCAACTTCTAGTGTACCTTCTTCATCCAGAAATCCTGATGATATGATTAGTCAAGACATGACTGCTCGGAAAGCTATAGAAGCTGTTTTATTAAAGGTAAAAAACACTAAACTTTTCATCCAAATCTATTTATTTGTGTAATATTTGTGTTATTTACTTGTTCATTTTATTACTAATTCTTATTTCTTATGATATGTATAAGAATTTGATCAAGCTGACAATTTTAGACAAATAATTTCAAATCAAAAGTCATAATTGGAGTTATATTTGGATGAACCAAGGACAGAATTGTCAGCCAATATGGATATTCTTCTTTTTTGGAAAGGAAATGAGTTTCGTTATCCTGAACTTGCTTGTATGGCTCGTAATATTTTAAGCATTCCAGTATCTACGGTTGCATCCGAGTCAGCTTTTAGTGTTGGTGGACGAGTTCTTGATCAATTTAGAAGTGCACTTACGCCCGATACAGTAGAGGTTTTAATTTGCACTAGAGTTTGGTTGTTTGGACAACAAGGTAACTCTTTTGACAATTTATTTTTATTTTCTTCCTCTATAATTTGTTTTTGTATGTTTATAAATGCTTTTTTATTCATTCTATAAATGATTGGATTTTATAGAAATTGGAAGTTTAAAGATAGATGAGTTGACTGAAGATGGAATGAACTTGAGTATCAACCAACAAGCTGGAGAATCGACTGGTAGTTCTTCCATGACATGAAGGTTTTAACTGTGTAAGTGCATGATTCATTTACATGTGAAATCTGATTTGGTAATTGAAGTATATTGTAGTTTTCATTGTTATGGTTTATGAGATCATGAACAAATTGTAAACTTTCTTGATTAATTTATATGTCTTATATAATTCTATAATCTGATTTTTTCATGAGTATGATTTCTCTTTTTGTAGGTTGCTTAAGAGTTGAAGAGGAGATGGATAAGAGTTGAAGAACTCTTTTATGTTTGTTTATGATGTACTTACTTGTGATTTGTGATGGATGACCATAACTTTATAGTATTTGTTTGTTTGTTTTTGATGAACTTGTTCTAAGTCATCCATAATTTAGGAATGTGATGCATGTTTATTTGAGATTTGCTGGACTTTATTTTTATTAATTTTGTTGTATTTGAATTGTTAAAGTTGTTTTCTTATGGTACTTATAATGCATTTGAAGTTTGTATGAATTGTTAAAGTTATTTGAGATTTATGGATAATTTTGTATGTTTTGTTATATCTTTTTCATTTAAAAATATGTTTTAGTGTATAATATTGTCATAACCGTGTTGTAAATGTATAACATGTCATAATCATGTTAACGAGTCATAATTGTGTCAATCGAGTCGTGTCAATCATGTAAACGTGTCTTAATCGTGTTAGATGGGTTGTGTTCGTGTCTAACATGAATACGACCCGTTTATTATTCGTGTTAGCATGTTGTGTCGTAGTACCTGTTTAATAATCGTGTCGTGTTCGTGTTGAGTCTTAGTGACACGAATAATAAATTGGTCGTGTTTGTGTTCAATCTTTATCATGTCACAGCTCGACACGACACGAACACGACCCGCGAACATGAATCGCCACCCCTAACCCTAGTGGAGGCTGGACTTTGTTCGGGTAGATCGAAGATCGGTACCTATCTTCCCAAAACTTTCCCTGAAGGATGAAGGTAGTTTAGGTCTAGAAGCAAGGGATCAAGTTACCATCACTAAAAGACTTTGTCCCACGTTAGAGTGCCTGGGTGGTGACTCCCAAGATAACTCTATTGGCAAAGCTAGCCGAGCCTCCATGGCTCGAGATAGGGCCTGCCAGTGGAAAAAGGAACCCCCCACCCATCGTGGCAACTCCACTGGGGATTCATCTTGAGAAGAGTTGATTCTGATTGGGAAAGCTGATGCTTTAGGTTTTCTTTTGTTGATTATTATCTTTGCATCACTACATCTTCGCACACAAAGCACAAAATTAACCTTTCTCAGCTGCATGGCATCGGTGTGGGTAGTCCTTGTGTTCTAATCGAGCTTTGGACGACTCATATCGGTGTCACCACCTTTAAGCATGTACTGTTTAGGCAAGATAACAAGATACTGGCATAAGGGGCATCTCTCGCTTAGAGGAGCCTAGACCAAGGAACCTAATTGGCCTAATGCCTATATAGCCAACTCAGTAATTATCATGTACGATCACCAGAATCTTCGGTTGGACATGAATGCAACTTTTGAAACCAGAGGAACCTAGTGATAGTAATCTATCCCTTTTGCAAGCTGCATACGCCATGTATAAACAGTGGATGGCAATTCCTTAATGCACCAATTAATTAACTATGATCCAATGACAATTTGATGTTGATTGTTATTGGGCCATTGTCATGATGGATCAAGCATGGCCCCATTTTGTTTATACGATTGTGCAGAAAAGGCTTGCGTGATGTCAAACTCTGTTAGACATTTGTTTTGCTTAATGAATGATAGTTGATCTTGGTTGTGTGACATCTGTGTACCATTACAAAAATGCGAATGTCTCGGGATTTCGATTAAACAGAGTGAATGACTAGGCAATTGCTCATGGAGGTTTCACGACAGACCTTTGAAAACTCTATCTATGAGAGCATTTGGCAATAAAGATGCCATGTTGATCCTATCTAGGAGTAGAGAGAGTTCTTAATTCAATCTTATATCCCCTGCTGACTTTATAGGATCAAGGCCAAAAATCATAGGAAAGAAGGAGACTTACTGTGTGGGTGAAACAAGGTTGGGAGGTTGTACTGATATATCTGCTTCTGTGTTGTGTGAATGTATAAGCATGCATTGCATTCATGCACACACGTATACATTCATCACGCTAACAAATTTGCCTGGCAGCCATTGTAGTGTAGGTAAGAAGAGAAGGCAAACTACAAAGGTTTGACATTATGGAGTGTCATGGGGGTAAGCTTCAGAGGGTAAATAAGGATATGCAAAACATGCGACAGAGGATGGACAGTTTGGCATAGATGATTGCTACTATGAATAAGACTTTGACTACCTTCATGAAGAAGCTAATGGGAACACATTCGTGAACCCATATGTCAATGATGAGAATCTGCACGGATCGGGTCTCGGCATAACAATCACAAAATGAATAGTGGGAGTGGAAACAATGAAGAAAATAGCAGTAGTAATAATAATGGTCATCACCATGATGATAGTTCTTCGATAAGGAAGAAAATGAGAAGGCTAAAGAGGAGAAATTGGCTATAGGGAAATTAGCCAAGGATATGGAAAAGCTATAAGCTTTAGTTAAGAAAAAGAGGGTTGAAGGACTGGGAGATTTGGAAGATATGCAGCTGATGGTAGGGTGCTACCTCGTGGCAAAATTCAAAATGCCTGAGTTTGCAAATTTTGATGGCTAGGGGGATTCGAAATCCTTTTTAAGGAGATTTGTTACTGTGAATGAGGCTTTCATCCTGCTAGAGCATTTGCGACCAAGACATTGTGTCAAAGCCTATTTTGAGACTTAAAGGAACATAAATGAGCCATTGACATGTCTGCACAAATGGAGTTGCCATCAAATTATTCAATTGGGAATTAATGGGGGCAATTTGATCCCTTACTTTAGGACCTAAACTACACTCATCCTTTGAGAGATGGGTTCAGGAAGTTAGGTACAAGCCATTCGCCCTACCTGAATCAAAATCCGGCCTTCATTAGGGTATATCAAATAAAAAATAACTCATGTTATTATACAGTCCACTTAAGTCGTTCGTTTTATGCATGTATTTCCATTTTTATCTTCATTAAAACATGTGAGGTATATTCAAACAAAGAAGTTGTATATTCTTGACATATCCAAAAATAGGATTATCTCTCAAGTATAGGAGTGCCAAAATAATAAACCTAATGAGATCGATGTCGATCCATGAGGAAGGAGATTTAGCGGTACAAACTATAGAACGAGAAATATGGTATGAATAATTCAAGGAAATGACAAGATAATATCAACAAATATAAGTAAAGATGGCAGGCGGTATTACCAACCATTCAAATGTAAAATAAAAACAAAAGGTGGCAAAACCATTCATGAAAATAGAAGGTAAAACCTACCATAGCAAATGAAAGAAATAGTTCATAAGCAATAAATAAAAATACTTAAAATACACAAGTAAAAGGAATTAACGCAATAATGATGAAAGCTAAGGTTAGGGGATCCGCCCTTGATATATCAAATAAGAATAGACAACCCAGTTATAACTCAATTGGAATCCACACATCAAGGAGGTTCTAATAGAAAGGTATGTCATTTAAGTTTATTTTAGTTATATGAATTATATTTGTTTCGTTATCAATATTTATACCATTTCTTGTAAATGGGTTTAAGTGTCTAATGTGTCAATCACCATATGTCTACAACAGATCAAGGTTCCTAACTAGACTTGTGTCGGTAAGGAAGAACCATACGGCATCTCGAAAGGATCCAAGCATTTAATGTGCCAAGGATTGTCTACAATAGATCAATAACTCCGTTTTACGAGTGGTGTCAAGATTGATTAAGAAAATAAATATAAATCATATAAAATAAACAACACAAGATTATGATTATTAAGCACATGTCAAGGGTTAGAAAATCCTTATTCTTATACTAAGGGTTTTACCCTTTCACCTTAGCAAGAGAGAATTTAGTGAAACTTTAAGCAAGAAAGAAAATAAACTGCAAAAAGAAAATGATTTATTAATAACATCAAAAGAACAGAACACAAGAGAGAAAACACAATGTTAAGAGATCCTAGCAAGAGCCAAGATGCTCTAATGGGCTACAATGCACCTTTATTTATAGATACATTCAGAGGCAAAACTCGTCAAATTACAAAGGGACAATTGTAAAATATCTTATTGACAATTTGGATCATCATGTGCACCGACATGGACCACCGATTTCGGCATCAAATTATTTAGAATTTTAATCACATGTCTTCTTTAAAGTTGTAGATATTTCTCTCAACTTTGTCCCACATTAATTCATATGATTTGGATACGTATATCAAGAGATATGGTCAAAATATGGAGGCATGGTCAGACTAGGCCAAAATTGTAGATGGGTTCACTTCAAGCCCATTTTTTACTTGCTAAGAGCCTGAATTTCATGATGCTTGTGCAATATGATCTTGTAGGTAATTTAATTAACTTTTCAAAAAATTAAGATTTGCACCATTCTGATAAATAAATAGAAATTTATGGCTATTTTACCGAACCTAAAATAAAAATTGAAATTAAGATAAAACTAATTTAAAAGATGCAAAGACTACAAATATGCTTAAGTTGAGGAATTTAATGACACTATTAATGCAATATGATGAATTAAGCTCTTATTAAGCATACATATTTAAGTGTTCATCGCACTCCCCAACCAGCTTCTTGCTAGTCCTTAGCAATTAAAGCGTTATTATTTAGCAGTGATTTATAGAATTTTACAACCAAGGTGACATTATTACACTCTTCTTGATTCTATCCAAATAAACAAACTTTCAACCAAATTTTTTCTTTTCTTTTTTTTAAAAAGACTCATATACCCTCATTCAAGATATCAACAAACCTTCCTTTTGTGATCAGTCGACACATGACTATCAGGCTTTTTAGAAAGAAGCCATATCAGTTCTAATATTTGTTAAAGCTAACATCCTTAGGCAGGGGACATTCATTGATTATTATTTTTATTGTTATATATATTTTTTGAAACAATGCATCTTTTGTTAGCCCTAAGGCTACATGATAATTTTGATGATAACAATACACATTGATTAATTGAGATTTACTAACATGTTTATTAATGTGCAAGAGTAAGATCATTGAAATAATTTTAAAATTAAGAAGAGGCTTATTAAAATGAAGTGTTGAAGCTAAGGAGAAGACTACATGTTAAAGGCACCAAAGTTTAAGAACAAGGATTGACTCAAGGAATGTGACACATGAGCAATGTTCAATCAATTGGTCATATATATCTCTACAAATATCCAAATGACGTGATTCTTGAGCCTTTGGAAAGCTTACTCAATTTATAACATTTCATATGTTTTAATGAAATTCAAATTTCAAGTGCAAGGTTGTCCAAATCATAATGTAAGTTGAAAGATAAATGGAAGCAGCTGACATGAGCACCGAATACTCCTTTGGACATATCTTAAGCTAGAAAAATCAAAATGACTTGATTCTTGCGGCATTAGAAAGATGACTTAATGAAGAACATTTCATATGTTTTGAAAAAATTCAAATTTCAAACAGAAGGCCGACATAATTGACATGTAATTTGGTGGACTGACACAAAGAAGAAAAATCAACTCACATGAGCACCGAATGGTGTTTTGGCCATATCTTAAGATAGAGATATCCAAATGCTTTGATTCTTAATGTTTTGGAAATCTTATTCAAATATGTAGATCTTTTATGTTTTGAATAAATTCAAATTTCAAACAGAAGGCTGACAGAATTATCATTCAATTTGGTGGACTGACACAAAAAAGAAAAATCAAGTCACATGAGCACCGAATGGTGTTTTGGCCATATCTTGAGCTACAGATATCCAAATGACTTGATTCTTGATGTGTTGGAAAGCTTATTCAAATGTTAAAATTTTTATGTTTTGCAGATTTTCAAATTTCAAATGGAACATTGACAAAAATGGCAGACAAGATTACGGTTTTTATGGTGGGCAGAAAATTTGGAGTTGGTGTCTTCACTTGATTAAGTTCATCTCATTTGCCTATAAAAGGAGCCATTCTCCCATGCATTCAAGTAGTGCAAGGGAAGCATTTTATCAAGCAAAAAAAAAAGAGAAATATCAAGTCTAGAGAGCTTTTATATTCTTTATCTACTCTTTGAAGAGAGTTGTACTTTTGTTGTAAAAATTTACTTTGTTCTTGTATTGTGGTGAGAGTGAGATCTTCTTGTAAAGGATAAAAGTTATCCTTGAGAAAACTCTTTCCTTGGTGAGTTTGTTCATCGAGAAGAACTCTTGGTGTGGTGTTATCAAGAGTTGAAGAAAGTTGCCTTGGCGAGGTTGTTCATCAAGAAGAACTCTTGGTGTGGTGTTATCAAGAGTTGAAGGAAGTTGCCTTGGTGAGGTTTTTCATCAAGAAGAACTCTTGGCGTGGTGTTATCAAGGGTTGAAGGAAAAAGTCTTGGTGAGGTTGTTCATCAAGCAAGTTGTAAAGATTTCTACAACTTAGTGGAAAGCTTAGCTCGTGGAGCTAGGAGCCCGTGGACGTAGGCAAGGTTTGCCGAACCACGTACATCGAGTTTGCACTCTCTCTATCCCTATCCTCTTTACATTTACTTGCACTTGTGATTGTTCTTTATTGCCATTCTCTTGATTGCATTCTATTTTCATCTTCTTCACCTTTGTTCTTAAATAAAGATTTAAATAATTTTGATCTTTCAAGAAAAGTTTTCTAAATCCGTTTTTATAAATAAAAACCCAATTCACCCCCCCTCTTGGGTTGCCATACCTGGGTCAACATCTTTAACCCATATAGCAAGCCTTAGGCTAAGGACTCTCAGACTAGTTGGCCTTAGGGCATTAGGTCTTAAGACACCCCTACAAGCTTAATGACTCGAGTTGCCAAAGCTTTATTTTTGCTTAGAAACTTATGGATAGTGCAATGTTCAATCCTCTTAAGCTTTCTCCTTAATCCATGTAATGAGCTTTGGGCCAATAGCTCCCAAACCAGTTGGTCTTAGGGTATTAGGTGTTGAGGCACCTGTTAGGCTTAATTGCTCGAATTAAGGAGACTAAGAGACCAAACTTAGCCATAATTGCTTTTTTTTTCTTGCTTTCACTTTTCTTTTTTAACTTTTCCCTCCTTTTGTTGTTATCCTAAACAAAACAAAAGAACTCAAATATTATAACATTTCATTTTGAAACCCACAATCATGCATCAAGGTATGTGTGTGTGTGAAGAAAGGTTCATGAATACTTACTTAATGAGTACATAAGCAAACAATTTATTAAATGACAAAGTTACGAGAGTTCATATAATTCAAAGTGAAGTGAATAAGACAACCTCGTTATAGAATTCAAAAATAAAAACTAAATAATATCAAGTTAGCTAAAATGAGTCTTCAAAAGTGCAAAATCAAAACAAAATGATTAATTAATTGGATTTCAAGAGTTCAAAATGGCCCTCTTTACTCTGTCATTCCTAACCTAGAATGTGTCTCAAATGGATTTGAACTCCTTACACAGCACTCTGAACTAATTACTAACTTACCTTTTTTTTTTTTGCAAGAAGAAAATATAAGACACACTTGTGTCTATTACTCTTCCCCCCTAACCAAATGAAACATTGTCCTCAATGTTTAAATGTACAGAGATAAAGTATAGAAGACATTACCTGAAGTTCCAATTATTCAAAAGAGACGACTTGAAAGACATGTAAAATAAAATGCTACAAATAAAATAAAAGACGAGAAAAATTACAAACGGAGCGTCAAATCCAATTTGCACTTTTTATTTTGTCCCCCTGACCAATTAATTTGAGTTATTACTGGGTCAGGTTCTTACTCGACTGCTTGTAATTTATCAAGTAATTCATTAGTAGTAGTGGCAGAAACAAGGGTTTGTCACGTCAAACGTAGGATAAAATTCTGTTCTACAGCTACATCAACAAAACGTATCAAAGGATCAAAGAAATTTTTAACATTCAATAAACCTATGGGTTTTTGATGGAGATTCAGTTGGGCCCAAGAGGCAATTTGAAAAATTCATTAGAGAGTACCAAAGTCACCTAGTAAAGCAATAAAAGCATATGAATTGATAAGCATATATGCCATGCGTTCATGCATAGAGGAGACCTGTAACTCCTGCCCAACTATTTTTCCAATGATACTTTTTATAGCCAAAACTTTAGGAATAACACCTAAAACTTGACTGCCTCCTAAGAGTGCAGTTGTTGACACACAACCCATTAGCCCGAGGCTACCTCTCCTATAAACCACATGAATCTTTATTTCAGCTAATAGCCTGTTAAGATAATTTGCTACTGCTACAAACTCTTCACTTTTTCTGGGTTGAGATCCAAAGAAAATACATATCTTTTGGATTCGACATTTTAAGGTTCCCTCCCTGTCTATGCAACTCTCTAACTATATGTGTGAAGTAAAGAACAAGAGATGTCAATTTATAGAGTGCAGAAAGATATTCTAATGATGATATCTATATAGGTAGCTAGACTGTTTGTTGGAAAAATTTGACAATAAAGCATAAAAATTCAAAAAATATGATAGAAATAAGATAACATAAATGCATAGGTCAACCGAAAGATGTAAATTCAAAAATGACAACTATAAGGCAAAAAAATTCAAAAATGATAGCACATATGCATATGTACAGGTAGTTGTGATTGTAGCTCACATCTTTATCTATTTTTACGTCCAGAAACGGCTTAAACACCTTCTACGAGTTGGGGATATGCTTCCCATCCAGTTTTCTTATAAACTGGCAAATAACATCTTTTTTAGTCAGATTCCTAAGACTGTAATGTGCCTACTATTGTCAAAATTGTGTCCATAATTTCTAAATTTCACGTTGCACAATTTCACAAGAATGTGTTGCAAAAGTCACTTGGATATTATCCACAGACCCCTTAATCAATCCATTCTAAGATTTGTTTTATCTTCCTATTAGCTAATTCAACTTGTCCACTTGTTTGGGGATGATAAGGTGTAGAAACTTTATTGGTTATTCCATATTTCTTCGTTAGAGTTTCAAATGATTTGTTACAAAAATATGTACCCCCATCACTAATAATGGCTTGAGGAATTCCAAATCTACACAAGATATTCTCTTTCAAGAATTTGATAACTGTTTTGTGATCATTCTTCTGATACGGAATTGCCTCAAATCTTTTTGAACATAGTCTACTGACACATCCGAAAAAGGATTGTCTCCCAAGTATAGGAGTGTCGAAGTAATAAACCCGGTAAGACCGAGGTCGATCCATGAGGAAGGAGATTTAAGCGTTACAAATTATAAGCTAAACAAATGTGATATGGATGATTCAAAGAGGTGACATGATAATATCAACAAGTATGTAAGATGGTAGGTGGTATTACCGACCATTCAAATATAAAACAAAAAGAATAATTAAATTAAAGAACAATTTCATAAGGTGGTAGAACCTACCATAGTAAATAAAATAAAAAGTTCATAAACAATAGAATAATTAAAATACAAAGGAATTAACACAATAACAATGAAGGCTAAGGTTAGGGGATCCGCCCTTGATATTTCAAATAAGGATAATTAGCCCATTTTAATTATATGAATTATATTTGTTTCATTACCAACATTTATACCACTCTTGTAAATGGGTTCAAGCATCCAATGTGCCAATCATCATATGTCTACAACAAATCAAGGTTCCTAACTAGATTTGTGTCGGTAAGGAAGAACCATACATCATCTAGAAAGGATCCAAGCATTTGATGTGCCAAGGATTGTCGACAATGGATCAAGACCTCCACTTTACGAGTGGTGTCAAGATTGATTAAGAAATTAAATATAAATCATATTGAATAAACATTATAAGATTAAGATTATTAAGCACATATTAAGGGTTAGAGAATCCTTATTCTCATATCAAGGGTTTCACCCTTTCACCTTAGCAAAAGAGAAATTAGAAGAACATTATAATAGAAAGAAAATAAAATGCAAGAAAAAGGAAATTCATTAATAACATAAACACACAAAACACAATACAAGATCCTAGCCAAAGCCAAAATGTTCCAGCCAAGGCCAAGATGCCCTAATGGGTCACAAGGCACCTCTATTTATAGATACATCCAGGGGCAAACTTGTCAAATTACAAGGGCATAATTGTCAAATATTAGTTGTAAATATCTTTGACAATTGGGATCATTAGGCACCGACTTTGACCATCAATTTTGACATCGAAATGTTGTGAATTTTAATCACATGTCTTCATGAAAGTTGTAGATATTTCTCTCAGCTTTCTAGAACATATTGATTTGCACAATTTGGATACGTATTTTGAGAGATACGGTCCAAATACTGAGGCCTGGTCAGACTAGGCCGAGACTGTAGATGGGTTCACTTCAAGCCCAATTTTGGTCCACTAAGAGCCCGAATTTGATGATGCTTGTGATGCAATCTTGTAGACAATTGAATCAGCTTTTCAAAACATTAAGAATTGCACCATTCTGATCTATAAATAGAGAGTTATGCCCATTTTACCGAACCTGTAACAAAACAAAATTAAGAGGAATTAATTCTAAAGATGCAAATGCTACAAATATGCTTAAGTTGAGGAATTTAATGACACTATTAATGCAATATGATGAAGCTAAACTCTTATTAAACATGCATATTAAGTGTTCATCACACCCCCCAACTAGCTTATTGCTAGTCCCTAGCAATTAAAGCGTTATTATTTAGAAGTGATTTATAGAATTTTTCATCCAAGGTGGTCATTATTGCACTCTCCTTGATTTTATCCAAATAAACAAACTCTCAACCAATTATTATTATTATCATTATTATTATTATTATTATTTATGACTCATGTACCCTTCAGTCAAGATATCAATAAACCTCCTTTTTGTGCTCAGTTAACACATGACTATGGGCTTATTAGAAAGAAGCCATATCGGTTCTAATATTTGTTAAGGCTAACAACTTTAGGTAGGGGGCATTCTTTTATTTTATATATATATGTGTTTTTTTTTTGAAAGAATGCATCTTTAACCCATGTAGCGAGCCTTAGGCTAATGACTCCCAGACCAGTTGGCCTTAAGGCATTAGGTGTTAAGACACCCCTACGAGCTTAACGACTCGGGTTTCCGATGCTTTATTTTTTCTTAGAAACTTGTGGATAGTGCAATGTTCAATCCCATTAAGCTTTCTCCTTAATCCATGTAGCGAGCTTTGGGCCAATAGCTCCCAAACCAGTTGGTCTTAGGGTATTAGGTGTTGTGGCACCCCTCGGGCTTAATTGCTCGAATTAAGGAGGCTACGAGACCAAACTTTATCCACAATTGCTCTCTTCTTCTTTTTTTTTCCTTTTTTTTCACTTTTTTTTTTAACTTTCCCCTTCCTTTGTGTTGTTATCCTAAACAAAACAAAAGAACTTAAATATTACAACATTTCATTTTGCCACCCACAATCATGCATCAAGGTATGTGTGTGTGTGCAAAGAAATGTTCATGAATACTTGTTTAATGAGTACATAAGCACACAATTTTTAAATGATAAGGTTGTGAGAGTTCATAGATTTGAATAATTCAAAGTGAAATGAATAAGACTTCCTTGTTATAAAATTCAAAAATCAAGTCTAAATAATATCAAGTTAGCTAAAATGAGTTCATAAGATCAAAATAAAATGAAAAATTGGTTAGAATGGGTTTCAAGAGTTCAAACTGGCCCTCCATACTCTGCCATTCCTGACCCAGAATGCGTCTCAAGAGGATTTGAACTCCTTACACCGCACTCTAAATCTAATTACTAACTCGCTTTTTTTTTTTTTTGCATGAAAAAAATAAAATTTCAAGACACACTTATGTCTACTATCCTTCCCCCCAACCAAATGAAACATTGTCCTCAATGTTTAAATGTAGAGAGATAAAGTATAAGAGACATTACCTGAAGCTTCTGTTATTCAAGGGAGATGACCTGAAAGACTCATAAAATAACATGCTAAAATAAAATAAAATAAAGGACAAGAGAAAAAATTATAAACGGAGATTCAGATCCAATTTGCACTTTTTGTTTTGCCCTCCTGCCCAATTAATTTGAGTACTAGCTGGGTCAGGTTCATACTCAACTTCTTGTAATTTGTCAAGTAACTCACCAGCAGAAGTGGCAGAAACAAGGATCTTTCTCGCTGAATGAGGGATAAAATTTTTGTTCCACAGCTGCATCAACAAAACTTATCAAAGGATCAAAGAAATTTTTAACATTCAACAAACCTATGGGTTTTTGATGGAGATTCAGTTGGGCCCAAGAGGCAATTTGAAAAATTTCTTCAAGAGTGCCAAAGCCACCTGGTAAAGCAATAAAGGCATCTGAATTGATGAGCATATGTGCCATGCGTTCATGCATAGAGGAGACCTGTAACTCCTTCCCAACCGTTTTTCCAACAATGCTTTCTACAGCCAAAGCTTTAGGAATAACTCCTAACACTTGACTACCTCCTACATGTGCAGCTGTTGATACGCAACCCATTAACCCGAGGCTACCTCCCCCATAAACCACATGAATCTTTCTTTCAGCCAGTAGTCTACCAAGGTAATTTGCTACTTCTATAAACTCCTCACTTTTACCCGGTCGGGATCCACATAATACACATATCCTTTGGATTCGACGTTTTGAAGTTCCCTCCATGTCTATGCAACTCCCTAACTATGTGTGAAGAAGAGAACAAGAGATGTGGTATTTATGAAGTGCAAAAAGGTATGCTAATGATGATATCTATCTAGGTAGCTCGGTTGTTTTTTGAAAAATTTGACAATAATGCATAAAAATTCAAAAGATGATGAAATAAGACACCATAAGTCAAACAAAAGATACAAATTCAAAAATGACAGCTATGAGGTATTAAAATTCAAAAATGATGGCACGCATGCATATGTACAGGTAGTTGTGACTTTGGCTCACATCTTCCTCTGGTTTTACGTCCAGAAACGGCTTAAACACCTTCTATGAGTTGGGTATATGCTTCCCATCCAGTTTTCTTATAAACTGGCAAAGAGGGTCGTTTTGACTCAGATTCCCAAGACTATAGCGTTCCTGCTCATCTCGGAATTGTGTCCACAAATTAAAAATTTCACGTTGTACAAGTCCACAAGAATGCGTCTCAAAAGTCACTCGGATATTATCCAAAGACTCCTTACTCAGTCCATTCTTTATGAACTGTAGTTTATCCTCTCGATTGTTAGACAAATATCCCAAGGAGCGGCAACGCTGGTTACAAGTCCATCTTGCACATCTGGGACAAACTTGTAATCTTTTCGCTCTTCGCTTTTTGGCATAAGAGCTTTTTCCCAAACCTGGCATATGGGAAACAAGATTATCTGAAAACTCACAAGAGAATCGAACCTTGGCTTCAATTAACCATCTTAAATCAGCAGGAATACCCTTACGCATCAACAACCTTAGTCTTTCTGCACGAGCTTTATAAATTTTAAGCAAATCATTTTGAGGAAGAGAGGGAAAATGTTTGTGCAATTTTGAGAGAATGGTATCCATGTGAAAAAATGAGAGAGAAGAAAAGAAAATGGATGCAAGGTGAGCAACAGTTTTTAGGGAACTGAAAAACCGACTTTAAACGTCACGGAGTACCGTATCCGCCACTTGACCGGGAAAAATCAATCCTTAAAAAGGATCGATTAAAGCAATGGACTCTTCGTTTTGGGCAAAATTTTTAAAGAATGGTTTTAACCGTTGTCCATTAACTTTAAACACATTACCATTCTTTGGGTTCTCAATTTCAACTGCTCCATGAGGGAAAACATTTTTTACAATGAAAGGCCCAGTCCAACGAGACCGAAGTTTACCAGGAAACAAATGCAATCTTGAATCATACAAAAGAAATTTTTGTGAAGGTTCAAAATATTTTCTAACAATGGATTTGTCATGAAAAACCTTCATTTTTTCTTTGTAGATTTTAGAATTTTCATAAGCCTCATTCCTGATTTCTTCAAGTTCACTCAGTTGGAGTTTACGTAACTTGCAAGCATCATTCAAATTTATGTTGAATGTTTTAATGGCCCAATAAGCTTTATGCTCAATTTCCACAGGCAAGTGACAAGGTTTTCCATAAACTAGTCTATAAGGAGACATTCCCAATGATGTTTTAAAAGCAGTTCGATAAGCCCAAAGTGCATCATTAAGTCTTAAAGATCAATCTTTACGACTTGGGTTAACCTTTTTTTCTAAGATCTGTTTTATCTCCTTATTAGCTAATTCAACTTGTCTACTTGTTTGTGGTTGATAAGGTGTAAAAATTTTATGGGTTATTCCATATTTCTTCATTAAAGTTTCAAATAGTTTGTTACAAAAATGTGTACCCCCATCACTAATAATGGCTCGAGGAATTCCAAATCTACTCAAGATATTCTCCTTCAAGAATTTGACAACTGTGTTGTGATCATTGTTTCGACATGGAATTGCCTCGACCCATTTTGAAACATAGTCCACTGCAACAAGGATGTACACAAGACCAAATGACGGTGGAAAGGGTCCCATAAAATCAATACCCCAACAATCAAAGATTTCAACAAGAAGAATGGGATTCAAAGGCATCATGTTTCTTTTTAAAATGGATCCCAATTTTTGACAATTTTCACACGTTTTGCAAAATGCATGTGCATCTTTAAATAAAGTGGGCCAATAAAATCCACATTGCAAGATTTTAGCAGCTGTTTTTCTAGATGAAAAATGTCCTCCACATGCATCAGAATGACAAAAGTTAATGACACTACTTACCTCATTGTCGGGTATGCATCTTCTTATTATTTGATCCGGATAATATTTGAAAAGATACGGATCATCCCAGTAAAAAATTTTCACCTCGGTTAAAAATTTTCTTTTGTCTTGAGCATTCCAATGAGGTGGCATTTTCCCTGTTGCAAGAAAATTTACAATGTTAGCAAACCAAGGTACAGTAGCAACGGAAAATAAAAATTCATCATGAAAAGAATCATTGATAGGTGAAGTTTCAATTAATGTCTCTGTCGTTAGTCTTGAAAGATGATCAGCAACGACATTTTCGGCTCCTTTCTTATCCTTTATTGTGATGTTGAATTCTTGGAGCAATAAGATCCACCGTATCAATCTAGGTTTTGCATCCTGTTTAGTCATTAAATATCTCACAGCTGCATGATCAGTGTAAACAATTGTTGGAGAGCCAATTAAATAAGATCGAAATTTGTCCAATGCAAATACTACTGCAAGTAGTTCTTTCTCAGTTGTTGTGTCATTCATTTGTGCATCGTTTAAAGTCCTACTTGCATAGTATATTACATAAGGCTTACCTTCTTTTCTTTGTCCTAAGACAGCACCAACGGCATAGTCACTTGCATCACACATCAATTCAAAAGGCAAGGACCAATCAGGAGATTGCATAATTGGAGCAATTGTTAAAAGTCCAATTAGTGTATCAAAGGCATTTTGACATTCTTGAGTCCATTCAAAGGAAGTATATTTTATTAAGAGGTTACAAAGAGGTTTAGATATAGCACTGAAATTTCTTATGAACCTCCTATAAAATCCAGCATGCTCTAAGAATGAACGGACCTCTTTAACTGTTTTCGGTGGAGGTAAATGGGAAATTAATTCCACTTTTGCTTTGTCCACTTCAATTCCTTTAGAAGACACCACATGACCTAAGACAATTCCCGAAGTGACCATATAATGACATTTTTCCCAATTCAAATAAGACCTTTTCCTACACACTTTTAGGACTTTTTCTAAGTTTTCAAGACAATTATCAAAAGAGTTTCCAAAGACAGTTAAATCATCATGTGAAAAATTCTAAAACAATGCTCAAACCATGTCACTGAAAATGCTTAACATGCATCTTTGAAAAGTGAGACTGGGCATTACAAATCCAAAAAGGGCATCTCCTAAATGCAAAGTGCCAAAGGGGCACGTGGAATTTGGTCTTTTCTTGGTCTCTCAAGTGCAATGGGGATTTGATAGTAGCCTGAGTATCTTCAAGAAAGAGTAGAAGGGGGTGTCCTGCTACTCTTTCAAGAATTTGGTCAAGGAAAGGTAAAGGAAAATGGTCTTTTCTAGTGACAGCATTTAATTTTCTATAATCAATGCACATACTCCAACTATATGAGACACGAGTTGGCAATGATTCCCCCTTTTCATTTTTAACAACTGTAATGCCAGATTTTTTAGGTACTACTTGTGTAGTGCTTACCCATTTACTATCAGAAATAGGATAGATAATTCCCACATCAAGTAGTTTGAGAACTTCAGCCCTACTGACCTCTTTCATTTGTGGATTTAATCTCCTTTGAGGTTGTTGAGATGTTTTGGCATTTTCCTCTAAATGTATTCTATGTGTCCAAATTAAAGGGTTAATGCCTTTTATATCTTCTAAAGTCCACCCAATTGCATTTTTATGCCTTTTAAGCACTTCTATCAACTTACCTTGTTGCTTGCATGTGAGGGATGAAGAAATTACCACCGGATATGTCTGATTCTCCCCAAGATATGCATATTTCAGTCCTTCAGGTAAGGGCTTCAATTCTCGCTTGGGAGCTTCATCTTCCTTGCTTTCATTCATTTGCCCCAATTCTTCAAATCTTGATTTTGAGCCTTTTTCAATCAACTTGTGGGCACCAATCCAATTAAAGAGCCATATATCAGAAAGATCAGGACTCTAGTTCCAGCTGATTTAATGAATTCTACTAGAGAAGTTTCCCAAAGGGTCAGCCAAGAACTCCCTGTTTGGATCGACGTCCACAATAGATTCAATTACATTGCTTCATCAACTTCATATTCTTCTTCATTTGGTTGTTTGCACATATTAAAAACATTAAGTTCTAATGTCATGTTCCCAAATGATAGCTTCATGACTCCATTCCTGCAATTAATCAAAGCATTAGAGGTAGCTAGAAATGGACGCCCTAAAATGACAAGAATTGAATTACATACTTCCACTGGTTGTGTGTCCAAGACAATAAAATCCACTGGGTAAATGAATTTATCGACTTGAACTAACACATCTTCTACTACTCTCTTGGTACTTTAATTGATCTATCAGCAAGCAAAAGAGTCACAGAAGTCGGTTTTAACTCACCTAAATTGAGTTTCTGAAAAACCGAATATGGAAGCAAATTCACACTAGCACTAAGATCAAGTAAAGCTTGTTCAATTTTATGCTCTCCAATAACACATGAAATTGTAGGACAACCTGGATCCTTGTATTTCACTGTATTATTGTTTTGAAGAATAGCACTTACTTGCTCGGCTAGAAATGCCTTCTTTTTCACATTTAGTTTTCTTTTCACAGTGCACAAGTCTTTAAAAAATTTTGCATAAGAAGGTACCTGTTTGATCACATCAAGCAAGGGAATGTTGACCTTTACCTGTTTGAAAATTTCAAAGATTGCAGAATTGTGAGTTGGCTTCTTTTGTGTGGCTAATGCTTGAGGAAATGGAGGCACAGATGAGGATTTGGTTTCCTCTTCACTAGGTATTGGTTTGGCAACCTATTCCTGCGCTTTAGAGATCGATTCTTCTTCTTTCTCACAAGGGTCAGGAATGTGTTTTTCAATGACCTTACCATTGCGAAGGGTCATGGCTGACTTGGCTTGGTCAAAATAATGGTTACTTGAACTCCCTACATTTGCGTTAGATTGATCTTTGGGGTTTTGCAATGTTTGAGAAGGAAAGTTTCCCTTCTCTTGGATGCTAAATGTAGATGCAAATTTTGCAAGAATTTCTGACAAATTGGCTAATGTTTGAGCAGTTTGACTATGGAAAGTCTCTTGCTTTGTAATGAATGAATGCAATGTTTCTTCAAGGTCATTCCTAGGAGGAGGAGCATATGCATGATCATGAGAATTTTGAAATTTTTGTTGTGTTTGAAAAGGGGCTTGTGAAGATTGTGCATGATTATTATTTCTCCAACTAAAATTTGGATGATTTCTCCAACCAGGATTATAGGTCTGTGAATATGGATTGTGATTTGGCCTTTTGAAAGTGTTCAAGGCATCGGCTTGCTCATGGAGACATTCCCTAAAGGCAGGCAAAGTTGGGCAATCATCAGTAGAATTGTCATTGTCATCACAAATATTACAGACATTTTCTTGAATAGAATTCAATTGACCACTCTTTTTCATTTCTAAAGCTTCAACTTTTTCTAGCTAGGGATGCATATTTGGCTTGAAGGTCATGGTCTTCCCTAAGGTTGTAAATACCTCTATTGGATGTCGAGGTTTGGGCCTTGCTTGGTACCTCATAGGTGCCAGCAGTGTCCCAATTTTGTGCCTTTTCTGCTAAGGAATCTAGGAAGTCAAGTGTTTCCTCAGGATCTTTTTCTTTAAATTCTCCATTACACATTAATTCCACTAGTTGTCTATCTTGAGCTGTTAACCCTTCATAGAAGTGTGTAACTACTCTCCAAGTCTCAAAACCATGGCAAGGACAGGTATTAAGTAGTTCCTTATACCTATCCCAATATTGGTAAAGGGTTTCCCCTTGTTTTCGAGAGAAATCAGAAATTTGTCTTTTAAGGGAATTTGTTCTATGGGTGGGAAAAATTTTTTCCAAAAATTGTTGTTTCATCTCATCCCATGAACTGATGGAATTTGACCTCAAATTTTGTAGCCATGCTCTAGCTTTATCTTTTAAAGAAAAAGGAAAAAGCTTTAATCTAATGGTGTTTATGCTACAATTTGGGTCAGTGTAGGAGCTACATACCTCTTCAAAGAGTTTCAAGTGTGAATATGGGTTCTCCATGTCAAGGCCATGAAAAGTGGGTAGAAGTCGAACAAAACTTGGTTTGAAATTGAAATGGATTGAATCTGGAGGAGAAACTACACAAGATGGTGCACTAGTCCTGACCGGATTCATGTAGTCTTTGAGGGTTCTTCGTTGGTTTTGATCATTTTGTTGCGAACGGTTGTCCCCTTCATCCGTGAATATTTCCTCATGATTGTTGGCCATGTTTTCTAAGGAAGATGATGTTTTTCTAACAAGTCTACCACTAGATGTTCGTGACCAAATTTTCATGCAAGAAAAAGAGAAGAAAAGAGAGGAAAAGATGAACACACAAAAAAATAAAAAATTTAGATCTAAGATGAGAAAAGAGAATACTTACAATTTTGCACGCCAATTTTTACCTTCTCTGGCCCAAAAACTTGACACATCCGAAAAAGGATTGTCTCCCAAGTATAGGAGTGTCAAAGTAATAAAACCGGTAAGACCGGGGTCAATCCACGAGGAAAGAGATTTTAGCGCTACAAATTATAAGCTAAGCAAATACGATATGAATGATTCAAGGAGATGATAAGATAATATCAATAAATATAAATAAGAACAAGTTTGTAAACAATAAATGAGAATCACACAAGAGAAATCAACACAATAATAATGAAAGCTAAGGTTAGAGGATTCACCCTTGATATTTCGAATAAGGATAATTAGCCCATTTTAGTTATATGAATTATATTTGTTTCATTACCAATATTTATACCACTTCTTGTAAATGGGTTCAAGAATCCAATGTGCCAATCACCATATGTCTACAACAAATCAAGGTTCCTAACTAGATTCGTGTCGGTAAGGAAGAACCATACATCATCTAGAAAGGATCCAAGCATTTGATGTGCCAAGGATTGTCGACAATGGATCAAGACCTCCACTTTACAAGTGCTGTCAAGATTGATTAAGAAATTAAATATAAATCATATTGAATAAACATTATAAGATTAAGATTATTAAGCACATATTGAGGGTTAGAGAATCCTTATTCTCATATCAAGGGTTTCACCCTTTCACCTTAGCAAAAGAGAAATTAGAAGAACATTATAATAGAAAGAAATAAAATGCAAGAAAAAGGAAATTCATTAATAACATAAACACACAAAACACAATACAAGATCCTAGCCAAAGCCAAAATGTTCCAGCCAAGGCCCAGATGCCCTAATGGGTCACAAGGCACCTCTATTTATAGATACATCCAGGGGCAAACTTGTCAAATTACAAGGGCATAATTGTCAAATATTAGTTGTAAATATCGTTGACAATTGGGATCATTAGGGACCGACTTTGACCATCAATTTTGACATTGAAAGTTGAGAATTTTAATCACATGTCTTCATGAAAGTTGTAGATATTTCTCTCAGCTTTCTAGAACATATTGATTTGCACAATTTGGATACGTATTTTGAGAGATACGGTCCAAATACTGAGGCCTGGTCAGACTGGGCTGAGACTGTAGATGGGTTCACTTCAAGCCCAATTTTGGTCCACTAAGAGCCCGAATTTGATGATGCTTATGAAATGCAATCTTGTAGACAATTGAATCATCTTTCCAAAATATTAAGAATTGCACCATTCTGATCTACAAATAGAGAGTTATGCCCATTTTACCGAACCTATAACAAAACCAAAATTAAGAGGAAGTTAATTCCAAAGATGCAAAGACTACAAATATGCTTAAGTTGAGGAATTTAATAACACTATTAATGCAATATGATGAACTAAGCTTTTATTAAACATACATATTTAAGTGTTCATCAAGAAGAACTCTTAGTGTGGTGTTATCAAGAGTTGAAGAAAGTTGCCTTGGTGAGGTTGTTCATCAAGAAGAACTCTTGGTGTGGTGTTATCAAGGGTTGAAGGAAAAAGTTTTGGTGAGGTTGTTCATCAAGCAAGTTGTAAAGATTTCTACAACTTAGTGAAAGCCTAGCTCATGGAGCTAGGAGTCCGTGGACGTAGGCAAGGTTTACCAAACCACGTAAATTGAGTTTGCAATCTCTCTTTCCCTATACTCTTACATTTACTTGCACTTGTGATTGTTCTTTATTGCTATTCTCTTGATTGCATTCCATTTTTTGATCTTCTTCACCTTTATTCTCAAAGAAAAAGTTAAATAATTTTGATCTTTCAAGAAAAGTTTTCTAAATCCGTTTTTATAAATAAAAACCCAATTCATCCCCCCTCTTGAGTTGCCATACCTGGGTAAACAATAATAGCACATTACCATTCTAGATAGCAACTGGATGACCCCATAAAGATCAAGACTGACAACAGGTTGAACTTTGTGCCATTGAAGTATTCAGTGGTAATTATCAAGTGAAAAGAAACAAGAAATTTTTATATGAGAGTTTAAATAGTTCCTCTAAGAAATTAATGTCTAGAATAGAAATTCTTTATACTTTGTGAATTTGTCAGTTAAAAATTCTTACAATCCAAAAATTGGAAAAAAAAAAAAAGAAAGAAAGACCAGAAATCATTGCATTGCACAAGTAATGTAATTTGTCAATGTCGAAAGATGATGCAGGTTAAATGAATGTTCAAAGTTCTTGAAAAATAACAACAGAGCTAAAAAATGGAGTTAAAATTCTAATTCCCATGGCCATACCCACTAGTCCACAGTCAAATTGACAATGAATAGAAAAAAAAATTATCAGAATAGCAAATTTAAAATCTGCCAAATACTACACATAATGTCCAAAGTTAAAATTCCCAGCAGACCCTTCACTTATCTGCAACTTCTCTCTCTCTCTCTCTCTCTCCCTTTGATATTTTATAGCCAACAGAACAAGAACAGGACTTCCCCAAGCACCATCTATGACATAATGGTAACTTAAAGAATCATCCGTCGCAAATATGAGAATATAAGCAAGAAGATGCTCACTTGCGAAATTTCCTGTTCTTTCCCCTTCAGAAGCAGGACTTTCTTTTTCCCAAAATCGATATTAACAGAAACTCTTGAAATACAATCACTAAAGGTTAACAGTACTAACAATAAAATCAGGCACACACGCTAAGTTATTCAAAGAAGCACGACTCAGAAAATTCCAACAAAAAGCATTTGTGTTAAAGATAAATCGCAAGACAGAAGTCCAAATATCACAAACAAACAAAAATACATAGAAGAAAACAAGAAGTACAGACAAAAACATGTATTGACCTATCCACAATAAGTGGCCAGGAAAAAAAAAATATCAATTTGAAAAGGAAAAAATTAAGTATACAAGCTCCCCAAAGACAGGTTCAAAAAGGTTATAGTAATCAGACAATGAAGACAAATAGTTGACCAAAACTAAAGGGAAAAAACGTATTCAAACTTCAAAAAAGAACTGCTGTGATTATTAGTTAGGATGTAATGTTTCAAGGATATACCCTTGACTGTTTTGTTCTTATTGCTTATAAGAGTAATAAAGCTTTGGTGTTTTTATACAAAAAAAAAAAAAACAAGCTGTTTATGAAGTATGTCAGCTTTGAGAGTGTTAAAGCACTACATTTCAGTTTCTTACACGTTACTTTGTAAGCACTAAGTTTCATTTTCTTCTCATGATAATTAATTATAAAAAAAAATATTTGTTTACTTATAAAATAAATTGTGTCCATTAGAACAGAAAATCCAAGAACAAGCTTGGAATAGAATTAAACTCATTCCTCTGAAGTGTCATGGCCATACCACTTTCTTCCTCTAGTACATCATTTCTTGTTGCAAACACTGGAGAGATAGGCTTATCAACCTGCTGATCATCTCGCTTAGAAACCAGAATGTAATTTGACTTGTCTTTGCCACTTAAGTTTTTTGCAGAGTCCCTTAGAACATATTGTACATCAGACAGGAAAATTACCAATACTGTGAAGAATTCCAAAGCATCACCTTGTAATCAATTATTAATGAAAATATGGTAAGACAAACATATAAATTGCACATCAACACAACCGCACATCTTTGATTTCATAACTGAAGTACATCAGGTAACATAAATACCATTGTGGTAGAAGTCCTTTTCTTTTCAGAACTCGTTTGGATGAAGCTGAAATGGGACTTCCACTTGATGATCCAGCAGCTCTTCGACTTCTTCCATTAGAAATAATCTCTGCCACCAAAAAAAGATATCAATCAGCAGGTTTTAATTAGTAACTAAATCTTATATATAACATATTTCCCTGTGAATTTAAATCAAGATATAAAAAGCGATACAAGATTGCAATAAGGCATCTTCATTCAGACTTTTTTATCCTTTAAGAATCGATACTTGGTGAAACTAAAAGAAAAATGTAACAGCTCTTAGGAAAGAAAAAAAAAAGTCTACTTTCCATTAAATAATGCAAACTCCCAAAAAAGAGAGAGAGAGAGATGAGGGAGAAAGAATAAAGGTGGTGGCAAAAAAAGTATCCACACAAAAACTAGTTGACAACCAAAAGGCACAGACAAGGAAAGAATAATCTTAATGTGGTAAATTAACACTGTTAAATATAATAAAATAGAATGGAAAAAGTCAATTATTTTCAAATTTTCTTAAAATAATAGAAAATATGTATCTTATTCAAATGGAGTAGTTAAAAACCCGAGGTCCAGCCTTTGCAGCCCTTTTCTGTCGTACAAAATCCATCAAAGTAGTAACTATAGGAGCTTCTTTTACAACACCTACAAAAAGAATGACATAGAAATATCAATTAACTTCCACTAAATGGCATTCTAATTCTAATTGTACCAGAAATTTTTTTTCTTTTTTCTTTCAAATACTGCAATAACATTGCTAATGTGCATATCTAGGATCTATATCACACTAAATAGCTCGTTCTGCTTCTCTTCTCTCCAATTGTATCTCTGCACTAGGAAGATTCTAAACAGGCTTCGCAATAAATTCAAGGAACTCCAAATACTCAGGATCTAGATGTTCATCAACAGACTTGTATTCATATGATAACGAAAAACATGGCAAATAAAAATCCGCATATAATCAATATAGCTATTAAGCTCTACTTGGGAAATAATTATTAAAAAAAAAAAGAAGGGAAGAAAGAAATAAAGAGAAAGAGTAAAGACCTATAAACACAATTATAGGGGGAGATGTAATTCACACAAAACCCCATACAAAAATTCACAAACCCTCCAAAAACCAATATGCAAATATCTGAAATTTCAATAGTCATCAATTTTGGCAATTAACCAAAAACGGGTGGTTTCCCCCTACTCTTCAATTTGACTTAGATTCATTAGTGACAAGAGTAGGGAAGAGAATTTCGAAATTGTATGGGATGTTGTACATATAAAAGCAAGCCAAAAAGCTGATCACACTAATTTCATCATTACAAACTAAGCTTAGTAAGAAATCTGTCTATATTACTATAAAAATCTTGATCTGTACAGTGTATAATGTTGGCTTTCGGCATACTTGGCCATGCACAAGATGTATCCACTATATCTATAAGCAAAGTTTCCCTGGGAGCTAAGTCTTGGAAGTTCTTGTACAACGAATAAAACTTGACGAAGAGTAAAATTTGGAAGTATTTCAGGTTCTAAGCTAAAAGCAGACAATATTGATGTTGCGTGACTGGGCCATTGTTAAAGCTTTCAGTAAGCCAACTTGCAAATCCGAGATAAAAGAAAATTATAGGACATCCTACACCTGAGCACCCCCTAGATCCCATACGAGAGAGACCATCTATCCTTTTATCTTCAACCTCTTCTCTCCTTATTAGTTTTCTTTCCCTTCCCCACTTTGGCGCTATTACTTGTAGAAGACTCCTTTGATATTGGCATGACATTACCATCCTTAATTTCATTTGATATTGATAATTGCTCCACTGACTTCTCTACTTGAAGATATGCCATCAAATCTGCAAGCTGCAAGTACATACAAAAGAAGCACCAAACTGAATGCTAAACATGTGGCATTTGGTGAGATTGATATACAAGATACAAAATTATTTCTCACCTGTGCTTCCAGATCCTGTATTTTATCATCCTTCAGTCTCAAAGCCTTTTTCTCCCTGCAAAATTTCAAACTCAAGGCAATGAAATGATGCCTAACTTAATCCATGAAGTAATTTACATATTTAGCAATAATCTAAAGTTGTAGAGAGCTACTTTAAGTAAGACTTAAGAGATAGGAGTTAATTAAGTTTGACTGAAGTTAAGCTGCCATAGACCTTAAGGGAGAAATCATCTATGGTGGCAGGTACAGGCTGGTAACCTGGCTTCCCAAAGGTATGTAATATGAAAAACACTAATACCTCAAATATGCCAATTTTTTCTCTCCTGATTCTTCAAAAGATTTTCATTAAGCTGCATGCAAAAACAGTGAATTTTAATTGTTAACAAAATTGAGGATTTAGCTAGTATTGTTTGATTTGCCCTTGGAAATCAGTTGCTCTTAACTTACATCATCAAGAATTTTTTTCTCTTTGACACATCTATCCAGTTTGGCTTGCATCTTCTGCAGTCTTTGGGTGATGGCTTTCTTAATAGCTTCAGCAGTCATATTTTCAGTTTCTTCATTGATTTCTTGAAGCATAGTCTCATAATATTACAGTGAAAACAGAAATATTAGTCGACCAAGCCGCAGCTATGTCAAATTCAAACTCAAGCACATGATCAAATATAAGCTCTAACGTTAAATTCATTTATGGAAAATGGAAGTGTGCACTTACTAATTTTTGGTTCTCAAGTTGGGTGGCCAGTAGTTCATTATATTCGTTAACCATCTGTGAATGAATTTGAAATGAGAAAGTTGCATTATGGAGGAATATAGTACCACTAATGACGAACATATTTCAAGACAAGTCATAATGAACACTACCGCTTCAACTTTGCTGTTTAAAAGAGTCTCACTAACACCAGAATCTATGCAATCACAACTTCCATAATGATCTTTACCATGTAAACAATGTGAATTTATACCATTCTCGATCAATTAGGCAATGTACTAGAAGGTGGGATTCCTGCTAATATTATAAGATAATGATATGATAACATCATTTTAGAATAAAACACACACACTTTTGTTCACCAGCATCTAACATGCAAGCCTTTGTCACTAATATAAAAGAGATTATACTTACACCTAGCCCAATTACTATTCTTTAATTACATCAATCCAATTTAATATATCGAGAAACAATTTTGTTAATGGAATCCAAGCGTACAAATTTTTGTCTTTACTCCTGCCAACTAATTAAAAATTGATTGACCAGTATGAATACAGAGTTGGATGCAGATTAATATTTCCAAAATCCAGATTGTATTATGAATAGCCTTTTAATTTAACATGTTTACGAGGAGATTCTCTGCCCATTGAGTATAACGTCAACACACAACATCAAACACATGTAAAAGGACTGTTTAATCATTTATAATTAAACATCAACTTATACTACTATCTTTTTTACCACTTTCTTTGCTGTTCTTGATGAATATTGACAATCTGTAAATAAAAATTCCAGATTTGCACCATATGCAAAGGAAATAAGATCGCACCTGCAGTCGACAGAGACACCAAGGCATCGGCTTCCACGTCAGCATCACCAGATTTGTCATCGTCAATGGTCTTGGCGATGTTGGCGCTTTGTGGATCAGAGGATCGGAGCTCGGCTCTCGAGATTCAGACCTGATCTTCAAGGTTTCAGGCGACGACGACGCTCTTGACTCAGGGTGCTTGGCGTCGGTGGGAGCTAAGTTGAGATGGCTAGCAGCGATCGGCTCGACGCGCCTCTTAGCGGCTTACAAGTCATCAACAGGAGGGAGAGCGCCAAAATCCTTGCAGAGAAGAGGCAAAGAGGCGATGGCTTTTGAGAGAAGAGGCGAAGGGGATGGGTCATAGGGTTTAGAAAATTTTTCCTTTTATATTAACAAATATGTGTCACAATTAAAAAAATTGTGACGTAAAACTTAACCCACCTTCTGTATACTGTGACACATATGGGTTTGACTGAGGTTGGAGTTTTTATACGTGTCATTGAGGTTGGAGTTTTTATACGTGTCATTCTTTTAAAAACTGACATAAAATTAGTGACACAAAAGATCTATTTTGTTGTAGTGAATTTTGAAATTATAGACACAATTTCGAGAAAAGCAGGCACATTACAATCTCAGGAATCTAACTCAAAACGACCTTGTTTGCAAGTTTAAAAGAAAACTCTCATAGAAGGTGTTTAAGCCATTTCTAGATGTAAAACCAGAGGAAGATGTGAGCCACACTCACAATTATCTGTACATATGCATGTGTGCTATCATTTTTTAATTTTTATACCTTAAAGCTGTCTTTTTTGAATTTATATCTCTCGATTGACTTATGCATTTATGTTGTCTTATTTCTATCAATTTTTTTTAAATTTCTATAGTTTATTATCAAATTTTTTTAACAAACAACCGAGCTACCTATATAGATATCATTATTAGAATACATTTTTGTACTCCATAAATATGACATCTCTTGTTCTTCACTCCACACATATAGTTAAAGAGTTGCATAAACATGAAGAAAACCTCAAAACGTCGAATCCAAAAGATATGTGTATTCTGTGGATCTTAACCTTAAAAAAGTGAAGAGTTTATAGAAGTAGCAAATTATCTTGGTAGGCTTGTACCTAAATGAAAGATTCATCTGGTTTATGGGGGAGGTAGCCTCGAGTTAATAGGTTACGTGTCAATAGCTACACTCATAGGAGGCAGTCAAGTTTTAGGTGTTATTCCAAGTGCTTTAATTGTAGAAAGCATCATTGGAAACATAGTTAGGCAGGAGTTACAAGTCTCCTCTATGCATTAACGCATGGTATATATGCTTATTAATTTGGCTGCCTGCTCTAATAGGTGGTTTTGGTACTTTTGAAGGAATTTTTCAAACTGCCTCTTGGGCCTAACTGAATCTCCATCAAATTGAATTTTAAAAAATTTTTTGATCCTTTGATACGTTTTGTTGATGCAGCTACAGAACAAAATTTTATCCCACATTCGACGCGACAAATCCTTGTTTCTGCCACTACTGCTAATGAATTACTTAACAAATTACAAGCAGTTGAGTATGAACCTGACCCACCAATAACTCAAACTAATTGGTTAGAGGGACAAAACAAAAAGTGTAAATTGGATTTGACGCTCCATGTCTAATTTTTCTTGTCTTTTATTTGTAGCATTTTATTTTACTTGTCTTTTAGGTCATTTCTTTTGAATAACTGAAGCTTCAAATAATGTCTCACATATTTTATCCCTCTACATTTAAGAATTGAGGACAATGTTCCATTTGGTTAGGGGGAAAGGATAGTAGATATTAGTTTGTCCTATATTTTCTTCTTGCAATTAAAAAAAATGAGTTAGTAAATAGATTCAGAGTGGCAGTGTAAGGAGTTCAATTCTCCTTGAGACATATTTTGGGTCAGGAATGGCAAAGTAAAGAGGGTCATTTTGAACTCTTGAAGCCCATTCCAACTAATTTGTTGTTTTGCTTTTGCACTTTTGAATACGTATTTTAGCTAACTTGATATTATTTAGTTTTGATTTTTGAATTTTATAACGAGGATGTGTTATTCACTTCACTTCGAATTATTCAAATCTATGAACTCTCACAACTTTATCATTTAATAAATTTTTTGCTCATGTACTCATTAAGCAAGTATTCATGAACCTTTCTTCACACACACACATACCTTGATGCATGATTATCGGTTGCAAAATAAAATGTTGTAATATTTGAGTTCTTTTGTTTTATTTAGGATAACAACAAAAGGAAAGGGAAGGTAAAAAAAAAAAAAAAGCAATTGTTGATAATTTTGGTCTCATAGCCTCCTTAATTCAAGCAATTAAACGTGAGGGATGCCTCAACACCTAATATCCTAAGGCCAACTGGTTTGGGAGCTATTGGCCCAAAGCTCGTTACATGGATTAAGGAGAAAGCTTAAGGGGACCGAACATTGCACTATCCATAATTTTCTAAGCAAAAATAAAGCATCAGCAACCCGAGTCTTGTAGGGATGTCTTAACACCTAATGCCCTAGGGCCAATTGGTCTGGGAGTCATTAGCCTAAGGCTCGCTACATAAGTTAAAGATGCAATGTTTCAAAATATATAAATAAATATATATATATATGTAATGGTGAATAAATACCCCTTGTCTAAGGATGTTAGCCTTAACAAATATTAGAACCGATATGGCTTCTTTCTAAAAAGCCCGATAGTCATGTGTCGACTAAGCACAAAAAGAAGGTTTGTTGATATCTTGATTGAAGGGTGCTTGAGTCTTTTTCAAAAAAAAAACAAGAAAAAAAATTAGTGGAGAGTTCGTTTATTTGAATAGAATCAAGGAGAGTACAATAAAGGCCACTTTGGATGTAAAATTCTATAAATCACTACTAAATAATAATGCTTTAATTGCTAGGGACTAGCAATAAGCTAGTTAGGGGTGTAATAAACACTTAAATATGTATGCGTAATAAGAACTTAATTCATAATATTGCATTAATAGTATCATTAAATTCCTCAACTTAAGCATATTTGTAGTCTTTACATCTTTTGAATTAACTTAATCTTAATTTCAGTCTTTCTTACAGGTTTTATAAAATGGACATAACTTTCTATTTGAAGATCAGAATGGCACAAATCTTCATTTTTGAGAAAGTTGATTAACTCATCTTGAAGATTGTATTTCATAAGCATCATGAAATTCAGGCTTTTAGTGGACCAAAAATGGGCTTGAAGTGAACCCATCTGTAGTTTTAGCCTAGCCTGACCATGACTCCGTATTTTGACCATATCTCTTGATATGGAGAGAAATATCTACAAATTTTATGGAGACCTATCATCAAAATTCTAAATAATTCGATGCCGAAATCGGTGGTCAAAGTCGGCACACGTGATGATCCAAATTGTCAACAAGATATTTTACAATTGTCCCTTTGTAATTTGACAATTGTGTCCCCAAATGTATCTATAAATAGAGGTGCATTGTAACCCATTAGGGCATCTTGGCTTTGGCTAGGAGCTCTTGTTATTTTGTTTTTCTCTTGCATTTTATTCTCTTAATGTTATTAATAAATCTTCTTTTTCTCGTAATTTGTTTTCTTTCTTTCCTAATTTCTTGCTAAATTCTCTTTTACTAAGGTCAAAGGGTGAAACCCTTGATATGAGAATAAGGATTTTCTAACCCTTTGATGTGCGCTTAATAATCATTATCTTTTATTATTTAATTTATATGATTTACATTTATTTCCCTAATCAATCATGGCAACACTCGTAAAGTGGAGGTCTTGATCCATTGTAGGCAATCCTTGGCACGTCAAATGCTTGGATCCTTTCTATATGTCGTATGGTTCTTTCTTACCGACACAAGTCTAGTTAGGAACCTTGATTTGTTTTAGATATATGGTGATTAGCAAATTGGATGCTTGAACCCTTTTACAAGAAGTGGTATAAATATTGGAAACAAAACAAATATGATTCATATAACTAAAATGGGCTTAAATAACATACCTTCCGATTGGAAACTCTTTGATGTGTGAATTCTAATTGAGTTATAATTGGATTGTCTATTCTTATTTGATATATCAAGGTCGGATCCCCTAACCTTATCTTTCATTATTATCATGTTAATTCCTTTTACTTGTATGTTTTAAGCATCCTATTTATTGCTTATGAACTTTTTCTTTCATTTGCTATAGTAGGTTTTACATCTTATTTTCATGGATGGTTTTACCACCTTTTGTTTTGTTTTACATTTGAATGGTCGGTAGTACCGTCTGTCATCTTTACTTATATTTGTTAATATTATCTTGTTATTTATTTAAATCATTCATATTATATTTGCACATCTTTTAGTGTCACTACTACAAAGTAGGCTTTTACTGCAACTATTTACCGCGGGCCTCAGAAAATGCGGTAAAAGGTCCAATTCTACGGCATGCTACATACCCGCAGTAAAAATGATGGGCTTTTACTGCATTTCCTAAGGCCTGCAGTAAAAAGCCCATTCCATATATAAATCCAAATGTTTTAATTCATTTTTTTTTACTTCCCTATCCTCTCCGCCCATCTCTCTCATCCTCCTACTAAAATCTCTAGACTTTGCTTCAATCCAATCTCACACTCTGCTTCAATCCGTCAAACACCCGCGTGCGTTTCCTTCCCTCGACTTTGCGCATAGCTGAAGCACGATCGATTGGAGTCAAGCATGCGTCTGTGCCGTCCCGTCATCAAGATCGAGTTGAAGCATCCACAGCAGCGCTGCACCCTCGTCATTGTCACACGACCCGCCACCACGGTCTGCAGCTGTGCCATCCCGTCGCCTCCCAAGCTCTGCCAGGCCTGATTGCTCATCCATTTAAGTTTGAGTCCCGTCGTCACACGAACTCTCACTCAGGTTTGTATCTCTTCCTCTGTTTTGATTAATTTCTTGATTTTTGGTTTAATTTGCTTTGAACAAAATCAGCATTGTTTGATTTTTTGTTTAATTGGGTTGGTTTTTTTAGACCCATGTTTGATGAACAAAATCAGCATTGTTTAATACAAGGTCTTGAGTTTGTTCTTCATTGGTTATCCCTTGTTAGCAGAGTTAACTTTTATATATGTTTGATGAAAATTAAGATTGCAATAAGAGCAAGAACCCACTATAAATACTTGACCCTAACAACAATAATACAATACAATGTGTTAAAAACGTTTTGCAATTGCAATTGCATTTGGCTGTCGAAGTTTAGTTTTTAAGTCATGATAGCTTTGTGTGTGTGTGCAAGTGCAAATGGGTTTCGTGTAGGATTCACGTATGAGTGAACCAATTTGTTGTGTCACTAAAGTTTTGCGTCCCACGTCTGATTATGCTCCTCTCTCTCTCTCTTTCTTCTTTGTGTCTGTCTCTATCTCTCTCCATAACGCTTGCACACACAAAGGCACATACATGTTACATACCTTATAAGCTTTCTTTATATGGTGTCAGGTGGGCAAGCAAGCATATATTCTAGCTTGATGTTGATGTGCTTCAGCCCTGTTTTGCATATGCTCAACAGGCTTTTAGATTTTGGTTGCTGAGAGATTTGAGGATATTTTCTTTTGGTGGTGCGGTGGATTCTGAGGATTTGGATTCGGATTCTTTGGATTGGTTTGGCTATTTATGACTTAATTCCAAGTTAAATTTTGGTTCAATTACAGTCCTTGGTTGTAGCTGTAATCAAGTCCAAGGCTTCACAGTTGTCTTCTTTGATATTAGGTAAGAGCTCTGAAAGTTGCTTTTCTATATAATTTTTTTTGTTTTGGATATTTTCCTGGTAACCTTTGATTTATCTTGTTTGATGCATTATAATTTTCAACTTTTAAGCTATTCAATTCCAGTTCATTTCTGAAAAGGGGCACTACTTCAAGGAGTAAGGAAACTAATTTTGGGCCTTGTCGCCTTGTGAATGCTGGCTTGATTTTTTTTTTTTTTGGCATTAGTTTATTCCCAAGTGAAGATATGCTTTTCCCCCCACTTTCCACTCCATAACAGTGCCTCCTTTAAGTCATACATTTTCATGTTCTTTTATTGTTATTGTGTATGTGCCTCCACGATGGAATCACCTGTGATGAGTCGGAGTTTTGGTTTCTTGGATCCATTCACAAAAAACTATTACAATTTACACACACACAAAATTACCATGATGTTGCTTGTTGCATTATTTGAGGGTATAATACTGGTTCAAAATGCATATGGATTCTGCAGCAAGCTTGTCCATAATTGCAAATTAGTTGCATTTCTGCACATGCTGATGAACACCACAAACTTTGATTTGAATTACGCGTAATCTGCGCAGCTTGTCAATTTTGATTAGTTTCCTACTATTTTTGACATATTTTCTATAGTCCTTGATCTGATCCTATTAGATTTTTTTCATGTCATGATAGATACCAGTACTTAGATACAGATCAGATGTCTGGACCACTAACATTTAAAATGCAATGTCCAGGCGTCCTCAAAGATATTACCAACCTTAAGACCAAATAAAAACTTAATTTTGTCACATTTCAGTCGTGCAACAATATCTCTATCTTAATGTAGCCTTAGTCACAACCGATATTTCTCATTGTTTTAGTTTTCAATAATGGCAACAACATAGTATTGGCGGAGGCAATTATAAGTTTCCAATCTTAATGCATAGTTTATGGTTCACTGCTACTATCTTGCCTCGAGGTAAGAAAAAAAAATACCCCATAAACAATAACTTATAAAGAAACCAAGGTTTGACCGGTTGCTGGGTGGAGTTGGGTTGGTGAAGGCTGGTAGCTTTGAGAATTATTTGGCAGAAAAGCATCAAATTTTTTAAGATATCTGGAACTTGCTGATAGAAAAATAAACAAGCATACAAAACTGAAAACAATGCCAAGTGGTGGGGTCAGATATTGCTAATTAGATCAAACAATAATGTTATAGTATGCCATTAATGACCTGTAATTAAACTATATATAATACCAGAAATCAAAAGTATTGCTTACTGTTGACTCTACTAACCTTGCTTAAAAGAAGCTTCAATTTACGTGGAGAGTAGCAGCAGGCTGGATAGATAAGCATTGAATAAAACATAAATTGTTTAATTATTCATTGATTGTGAGATATACAAGTGAGTATACTAAAAATATTAAGCAGTCCCCTTGTAATAACAAATATATACTTGTGAGTTAGAACTTCATACAAGATATAAATTGTGGATAAAACTTGTATAGTTGCTAATATACTAGATCCTAACGTTCGGATAAAACAAGTAACCTCTTGTTTGCAATAGGCAGATGATCAAGTAATTAAATGAATTGTGCTATTGTTCAATCTCCATTATAACTCTGAAGTTGTATGAATGTCACATGTGATAATATTCTGTTATAAAATAACCATTTGCAATATCATATGAGACCGAGTTTTTGCTTTTCCATGTACAATAGTTTATATAAAATATTGACTTTCCAATAGGCAAAATGGTTTAAATTGACTCACCTTGATCTCCGATCTATTGCCAAGAAGTCTCTTAAACATAAATGTGAATGTATGTTGGACATGAAATATCTGATGGGATTTCAGTGGCAGTTTATTAATGTTACAACTCATTAATAAACTTCAGCATTATTACTCCACTTCAGCATGCAATACCTCCTTAGGATTGTAACTTTAGCATGCAACTCATTTAGTGGCAGTTTATTAATGACCTCTACATTAGTATACAGTGCTGCATGCATAAGACGTCAAATGGAATTCCCACATTGCTGATAAAATGACCTATAATGTGCAACAGAGATGCAGACATTCTCCAAATGACAAACTTCCTGCAGTTTAATTACTCCACTTGATGAAGATATTGAAACATCAACTTTAAACCACCACAGTGGCTTCTCTCTCAACGATGCCTATTTTCTGATTTGATTAAAGAAATATAGTGTAGAGGTCTAATCAAAAAGGTGAGGAACAAATTACAAATACTTGTTGATGTGCATATACAGTATAACACCGTTGTTTCAAATTAATCTCTTTTAAGATTAATGCAACAATAGACCTCAGCTAGTTTCAAGGTTTGTAAAATAAGAGGACTAGCTTTTATGTTTTGTTTTGAGTCCGAATCAAGCAACACTTTTATTAATTGTTCATTTAATTTAGAAAACTTGCAAGTAGGTAATATCAACTTATGTGGAACTCTAGAACTCAACATATAATCACATATTTAGAATTAGTTATTAAAGGTATCTATAATATTATAATAGGTGACATCTGACTTAATTCAGTCTTCATATATATTTTCATAGTCTATATTTTTACCATTATCGGATTAAAAAAACGTATTGATGGTATAAGTTACTTTTTAGATGAAGACATGGTAAATTTACTTCCCTCTACAACTCCTCTCAATCTCCTAAGAGACAAACAGTGTACTTGGGATGACTAGCATTAGTATTTATAATATTTGATTAGTCATTTTATTATTGTTATAAACTGTTATCATTAGCACTCATCTTAGATAAGCAAAGATTAACTATTAAACAGATGATAAAAGAACTTAGAAGCAAAGATTCTCTGAAAGTGTGATTACTCTGCTTCTCTTTTTAATCTTGGATGAAATAGTCTATAAGCAGCTTAGTGAATTGAGTCCTAACCATTTGAGATATTGCATCAAATTTGTTTCTGGAATTGATGATGTTACAATTTTACCTCGAAATTGATTGTGTTGCTAAAGTATTAGAGGATGAGTTTGGATGATATGATAAGTTTTCGCGCTTAATGATGAACTTTCAACTTATCTAAAGGTAATTACCATTCCTTTGTAGGATTATTGGCACTCCAAGTTTTTGGCTTTTTGACTCAAAGGCATCTACTTTAGCGAAGTTTTGTGTAGCAATTGAGTATAAAGAATAAGGTACTAGAATTTTTTTTTTTCCTTAATCTTTCTCATCTTTCAATGAAATGATTTGACTATACTACGTGGCTTTTTTATATATATCTTGTCTTATGTCATTGTTATCTTTGCCATGTTGCATACTAATGAAAGTAGGCCTTGTGTTCATTAGCTAATGAAATATGATATTGTAGTTCGTAGATTAGGTAGCAGTTGCACTAATGAAAGCAACCTACTAAACTCGAGCCCACAAAACAATCTCACCAATGAAACAAGTCCACTCAACCAAAGCCTCCAATGCTAGCCCACCGATGAACCCAACCTTCTCAACCGCAGCCCACAAAACAATCCTTACCAATGAAACCAGCCCTCTAAGCTCACTAAATCTAAGCCTACTAAGTGCAAGGCCACTAAACCCATGAAACCAGTCCACTCAACCCAAGCCCACAAAACCATCCCACTAATAAAACCGGCCCATTAACGACTAGCCTAGACACACAAAACACAAAATAAAATATTTTATAGCATGAACTAAAGTATGGAGTTGTGTTCATTAGCTAATGAAATATGATATTATAGTTCGTAGATTAGGTAGCAATTGCACTAATGAAAGCAACCTACTCAACTCCAGCCTACAAAACAATCCACCAATGAAACAAGTCCACTTAACCCAATGAAACCAGCCCCCTAAGCTCACTAAATCTAAGCCTACTAAGTGCAAGGCCACTAAACCCATGGAACCAGTCCACTCAACCCTAGCACACAAAACCATCCCACTAATAAAACCAGCCCATTAATGACTAGCCTAGAAAATCTACTCCACCACACCAGCCCACCAATGAACTAGTTGATTAGCTAAAATAAATGACAAGGGAGAGATGAATATTTGCTCAAAATGCCATATGAATACCTTAACTAAATAACTTAGTAAATAAATTTAATTTCAACTCACTACCTAAACGTTACTTGGGTTTAGGCGCATAGATATGTGCTAGTTAATTCCTCAATAATCGATCCATTTCGAGAGTAAGTCATGCACAATTGGACATCCTATTCCGTCATCTATTTCATTGTGAACATTTTTCAGAATATCTTGTTTACGTTTTCATTTCATGGTTTTCTTTTACAAAGGGAGCATATCAACATACTCTCTCAACAACTTCCTCGTGCTTCAAGTCATCAAATTCAGAAAGAACATAACTCAAAATTTCATAAGTGGTTCAAAAACCATGTAAGCTTTCTTACTTCAATTAGTTGATAACATCTTACTACTATTGAGTTCTAACACTAGCGGGTTTCTATAGGTGGAAACTTTGCAACATTCCCCGAATGTAACATTGCCTGAAGAAATTATACACTTAGCTAATGGCCCAAAACCAATTGCACGATGCTTCAAATGTTACGTTGTCAATGGTTTCAAATTTCGTACCAAAGATATTGACAATAGTAGAACCTCCCAAAATTCTGGTGTTGTTTTGAAGGCTGATACAATGAGCTATGCTAGTGCAAAGGATAGAAATCCACGTTCAGGCAGTGTAATATTTCATGGAGTGTTAAGAGATATAATTGAAATTCGTTATGTGAACGAGTTGAAATTTGTGTTGTTCAAGTGTGATTAGGTCGATGATAGGGTCGGAAAGAAGCTTGATGAATTTAACTTCACAATGGTTAATTTTAACCATCTATTATACAAATTCAATCATGAGGATGATGAGCCTTTCATTCTAGCTAATCAAGCAGAACAAGTTTGTTATGTCCAAGATCCTGTAGAAGAAGATTGGCATATAGTTCTTAAGATGACTGTGAGAGATTCATTTGATCTTTATTCAATCAAGAACTATGAGCATATGGTAAAAGGTGTGCCACAAGTTGAGTTGTATGCACAACAAGAACTAGATGAAAGAGAATTTGTTCATGAAGAAGATGTTGCTTGGGTTAGGCAAGGAGTTGATGGAACCACAGTTGACATTAATGGTGTAGATGGTGATGAAGAGATCGATGATGTTGAATGAAGGTGTATATGATGTTTCTTATATATTAATGAAAAGCTTTCTTACTTTAAAATTATTTGCATGTCATACATTATATGTTCATCAAACATTTATGGTTTCATAGACAAATGACATTTGATCTATGTCATGTATTATTGCAATGGTTAATACATTATATATATGGTTAGCATTTTCTAATGTTAATATATTTTTGCAGCTGACTATGGCGCCAAAGAGACTTAGAGATGACTCTATAGAAAGTGCATTACGAAGAGAGGCAGCATCTCGAAGACAATCATCTTCATCTTCCCAATCTCAGATGAATACGGGAGACCAAGGTTTGTAGATAAATTACAATATTTGTACATAAATATTCTACTGTTATCTCGGTGTCAAACTAATTTCATATGCTTAGGTGAGTCATCGCAAATACCAAAGGTTCGGAGCGCTGCTCATGGTAATGCTGAATGGGGCTCAGGGCAACCGTTACACGTTGATTTCAATAGTACATGGCAGTCAATTGGTCCAAATAAAGAGACGTTTATGTCACAGCTTGGCATTATAGCTAGGAATGGGTCAATGGCTCCATTGACTTATACTAGTTGGCATGCCATGCCTGAGCACAAATTAGATGCCATTTGGAAAGAAGTAAAGGTATTGCATTTACATCTAATTGATTCATTGAAATTTATTTGTTTTAACTACACTAATTCATTGTATTTTCTGTAAATGTAGGACAATACGGATATTCCGGATGAGTACAGACCGCATTGTCTGAAAGCAATGGGAGTACTTTGGAGGGATTGGAAGGCTTGTGTAAAGAGAGACTTTTATAAGCCTTATCCGACGGATGCGGCACATTTAGCCTTTACTCCTCCAAAAATTACTGAAGAGCATTCGAGGATTTTGGTCGCTTATTGGAGCAGCGAAGGAGCTCAAGTAAGTAATCAAAATCATGGTTAACATAATAGTTTTAACCAAATCATCCTAACAAATCAGATATGTATAAACTATATATTTATTGGTTTGTTTTGGCTCTTTAAAATTACAGAAATAGGCAGAGAGAAATAAGGCAAATCGTGCCCATCAATTTGCGCTTCATAGGACTGGTCGCACTTCTTTTGCAAAAAAGAAAGAAGAGGTAAGTTTTAACAACATCTAAATTCCTATAAATTGTTTGAGATTTTGCAATGGTAGTTAATCCGGTTTATTTGTAACTTTCTTCATTTGTAATTGTAAACTAACAATTCTTTTCTTTATTAAGATGTCAAAGAGTGGAGAAAAAACTGATCACGTTAGTGTGTTTATTAAGACTAGAACTACAAGTGGTGGAGATGTGGTTGATAATGAGAGTGGCGAAATAATTGTACGTTTTTTTACATTCCTTATTTCCTATTACATTTTGTATGAAATTGATTACATGATCCTCTTTATTACCATTTGATTTATTCTCATCATTTTTTAGAGCCAATTAAAAGAAGGAATGTCTAGAATACCTGATGATCAACAAACAGATGCAACAGCAGAACAGGAATTTCGTGATGTAATGGGACGTGACCATCGTGGTACGTTATGCCCGCACATATGGCCACGGTCCATCCCCATCTGTTATTAAAAGTCAATGATCTTCTCAACCTATTGATGTAGACAAATTGCATCAAGAGTTGCATGAAATGCGGGTGGAGAACAAAGAACTGAAGGACTACAATACCCAGTTGCACAACTTTCTGCAACAAAAATTTCCAGACATCGAAGAGCAGCTGCCACCACCTGTGCGACCTCAGGTATTTACTTAACTTTAACTTGATGTTCCTTTCTCACAAGTAAATGATATATGAAAAAATGGAACTTGATGATGAACTATTTAAGACTTAAAGTTTTTCTGAACTTCTTAAAATGTCATAGGCTTCAGCTCCGGATGCTTCTAGTGCACACCGAACTCGCGTCAATGTGGACGCCGCAATAACAAATGAAAAGGAGAATGATGAGGTTTAGGTATATATGAAGTTATTTATCATTACTTAGTAATAAATAAATTTTGGCATATAACATTTATTTAAACTTCTTTAATAAACTTAGTAATAATAAGACATCTAATAATTACATTTTATTTGTGCAGGTTGTTTTTCATATGACAACTTCAATGGGAATAAGACTTTTAGACATAGTTTTATGCTTTTAGACTTCCATTATTGCTGATATTGCAAATAAACTTGGTACTCTTATGGTGTATGTTAATGTATAACTTATTAATTTCTGTGTATGTAAATATACTTTGATGTTGTACTCTTATTTTATATTGGAATATGGTAACAGGTGAAAATATGGTTACAGGTGTAAATATACTTTGATGTTGTACCCTAATTAGAAAAAAACTGATTGAAAATATGGTTACAGGTCTGGATACTGGATATCATAAAAATTTAAAATGGTGTCTGGAAGTGCAGGCCCTTTTTACAGCGGGCCTAGAGCCCGCGATAAATAATTGCTTGACTTTTTACCGCGGGCTAACAGCCCGCCATTAAATTTTTTACTGCGGGCTAACGGCCCGCTGTTAAATTTTTTACCGGTTAAATTTTTTACTACGGTCCAACGGCCCGCCGTAAAAAGTATGGACCATACCACGAAGCTTGACGGCGGGCTTTCAGCCCGCGGTATAAGGCAAATTAATTTTTTACGGTGCTGTTTTATACGGCGGGCCAAAACTGTCGTAGGCTCGCTGTAGAGGACCTTTTACCGCAGTTTCAGCGCGCGGTAAAAGGCCCATTTTCTTGTAGTGTGTGTACCGCTAAATCTCCTTCATTGTGGATCGACCCCAGTCTTACTGGGTTTATTACTTCGACGCTCCTATACTTGTGAGATGATCCTATTTTTGGATATGTCACCTAATTCAATAATTTTGGCAGCCAAAAATGTTATGCAAGTTGGTGGAAGGTTAGGTGGCCAAAAATGTGGAAGATTGGTTCATACTAAAATAGTTCCATTTAATCACCTATATAAGGACACCTTGAGGAGTGAAAGAAAAGAAGAAAAATCCTTTGGATTCCATTATATCATTGTATATTACAATTCTCTCTTGTATTTCTCTCTATAAATGATAGGAATGAATTGTAAGGTATGCTATAATTCTTGGTCAGGCTAGAGAAGAACTTGTATATATGGTTTATCTATTTCTCTACTTTAATTCTTTCTCAAGGACTATAAAGTTTGTATGTTTATTTATGTGTTAGAATCTTTCTTATCTTGTGATTTCTCTTTAATCCAGAAACTATAATTCTCAATTTCATATAAATTCAGTCATGCTTCTTTATATGATTCTTGTTGAATTATAATTTTCTCTCTAGAAATGATGAGTCAGTATTTTCGATCTTGGATAACTTGTAAGGATAAACATTGTCGGTGAATATTGCTTGTGAAGAGTTTATGCATATTAAATATATGTGTTTATCAATTATGCTTTACGATTCATATTTTTCAATTGATTGTTTGGGATGTGAAACTTTCAATTGGGTTATAATTGGTGAATCAAAGTGGGGATTAGATATACAAAACATATAAGTGATTCTCAATGCCTTATCTCTTAATTATTATTATTTTCTTCCAATTGTTATCACTGAATTCTCTATATAACAAATCACTTGAACGTTAAATTTTATGTCTCTATTGTCTTTTTAATATTTTTGTTCTACTAACCTCTTTTGTTGAAAGTCTCCTTGTGGATTTGACACCTCAACTTATATTGCAATAACCACGGTATATTTTGGGTGTAAACAAATATCTTCATAGCCAAAATATTGATGGTGGATCTGCCATCCACCATGATGCACAGAGATGTCTTCCTACTAATTTTTGTGGTGATAAATAATAGTTTGTTATGATTCCTTCCTTCGAAAGTAGATCTTCATCGGTGAAGGTGATCACACTCTTCTCATTAATCCCTTTAGATTCTTTTCCAGTCAAAAGATTAACATTTTATTTGTAGCAGCAGCCATTGATATTTCTATCTTTGCCAAAGCCTTTGTCATGGCTTTTCTATGCTTTTGGGATGATATCAATAAATCCCAAATGCTAGCATTCGCTTGGGTCTTCTTTAATTGCTTGATCACTTGATCTTCTTCTTCTTTGATTTCTTCCTTGGCAACTTCTTTTCCCTTCTCAACAGTTTTCTCAATTGGTTTCTCCTTCTCCTTTTCATGGTAAAATCTGCCACTCCTTATTACTTCTTAGATATTCTTACTAAGTGTTTCTCCCTTCACATTCACTTCTTCTTCGTCGTTGCTAAAGTCATCCCAAAAATTTGGAAGGATCTTGACGTTAGGGATGTCATCCCATATTCTTATAATTCTCACTTCTTTACATCTTCTAGGCAAGATCTCTTTCCTCACAAGACTCTCACCTTGCTTCCCCTTCCTAACTTTATTACCCTTTTTCACTTTAAGCCTTCTAGATGGTGGGCCTCTTCTAGTCCTTTTTCTAGCCATCTAATTCTTGGCAAAGGCACTCAATGGTATAGACTTCTTCTTGGCGGGTGCCACTGTAACTTCTTCCTCTTCTTCTTCTTGTGGCTTTTCCTGCTCTTGGTCACTGAGGCACACAAATTCAGGTTCTAAGCTTCGCTTGACTTCTTTTACAGCAATTTTGGTCCATCCACCCTTCTTGGTATAGATTTTGGTTGCCGAAGGAATGGGCTCGTCTTTTACCTGCTTAATGATCTCCTTAGGCTCTTCATTTTTTGGCTCTTCGATCGTAGGCTTCTTCTTCGTGGCCACCTTTCTAATGGACCCTTCTTGTTGTTCAATCTTGGACTTCTCCCTTCTCCTAGCTCTCTCAACCCTGCTCAATTTACATTGTTTAAAAGAGTTCCTAACTTGCTCCTCAATCAAGCCCAACCCAATCATGTTGGTCACTGGAGGAGGTACCTGATTGTAATTGGATAGTGGATTGCTTCTTCTGTTGGGCTCATGCATCTCTAGGTTAGGGATCTTACCCTTGTCGATCAAGTCTTGGATCTCATGGTGGAGATGAGTATAATCATCAATCTTATGACCAATTACTTGGTGGAATTCAGACTTCTCATGATGCCTCCAATTCCTTGGTAATGGGTTTAGAAACTCTCTTAGTGGCAATGGATGAAAAATTCCTTCGACTCTTAATCTTGTAAAAAACTTAGAAAGTGGTCTTCCTAAATGACTGAACTTTCTTTGTTGGGTGACTACCCTTACCTCAACATGTTTCGTGCTAGACCCACTATCTTGGTGATACTGCCCTTGACTTCTTCAAGGGTAGCTATTGTCGTTTCTTTTCTGCCTGGATTCCAAATCTTCTATTTGGATGCCTCAATTATATAAGTCTTTAAATGTTTTGATAGGAAAGTCCCCAGTCTATCATTGATAATAGTATGGGCTTCATTAATCACCATACAAACCTAGTCCTTCTCCGTGGGCCCGATGGTCATCTTGGCAACCTTGGCCTTCTAACAGACTAGATACTCTGAGAAGGTCTTATTGGGCTTCTGATGTGTCATCTCCAAATCCCTTAAGGTTACTTTGAGTATTGTGATGGTACTGCTCTAAAAATTACTCAGAAAGCTCTTCCCAATCTCCTCGAACTCTCTTGGGGAGGTCATGGTATCATACTACTGTATCATTTTCTAAAGGTAGCATGAAGTACTTCAATATGTGATCATTTGACAAAGGAGTAGTGACCATGACAGTTGTGTACTATCTTAGATGTGTCTTCGAATTGCCCTGTCCATTAAACTTGAGCAAGTCTGGTATATGAAACTTGGGAGGCAAATCGTTGTCCCTAATGAGCAAAATGGCATCTAGGTCTTTGAGCCCTTTAAGTCCTTTCTTTTTCAAGAAGGACTGGACCTTCTCTGTGTCTTTGGCCAACTGCTTGACCAATTCTATCTCCAATTGGATTACATTTCCTTTCAAACATGGGGGATAGGGGAGAGGAATACATTGATTGTTCTTCAACAATAAATTGCATAAAGTATACATTCACGATATAAATCCAACTATTAAGTACAAATGATCAATTCAAGGCCTAATAGATGATGAATTCCTCATCACCATATGTGAGTCTATTCAACATTTATTGAACCTCTACAAGCATATTCATACACAAATTCAATTGGTCATTCATCCTAATATTCGTTCAATTATTTTAAGTGATGATCCCTCACTACCAATGTGAGTCCACAACCACTTTATGGTATCATCCAACAACACTTCTTATCACGATATATTCAAAATAAAAACAATCAATTAAAATTCAACATAAGGCCATAATCTAGTATCATGACAATCTAGCCAAGATAATTCTGTCATGTGAATTAAACCCTAGCATGGCAATTTTAGCCTATTCATAGTATTTATATTAGATCATGGCCTCTCTAGCCTAAGTATGGCATTTCTAGCCTAATTCAATCAATTAACATCAAATAAGACTATTTTAGCCTAACCCAAGCATTCAAATGGCAATATGGTAATTCTTATATATTCTATACTATTTCCTAGCATATATCAAAGCAATCATAAGTTTTATTCCTAGCATGATTCTAATCATGTACTCTTAAATATGATTCTAGACATGCGCTCCTAAGCATGATTCTAAGCATTCACAAAGAAAATTAAATTCCTAAAATATGTTTCTAATAAAGAAGAAATAGCAGACTTATCTCGACACGCTTATCCATCTCACAAAACAAACAAGAGAGTTAAACAATTCAGAAAACCCTAAACATGTTTCTAAGCATAAAATTAAACCCTAATCATGCTTATTCTAAGCAAGAAAAGTAAATAAGAAAATAAAGGGGGAGAAGAGAGGATTGCTCTCAAGACGTACCCTTTTAAGGTTTAGAGCAATAGAATACCTAAAAACTTTAACCTGAAAAAGACTTCTCGAGTTCTTGAGTATGTCTTCAATAGAGAGAAGAGATGATTATATTTTATAATCGGTGTGCCTTAAAAAGTGAGCTAAGGGGCTCCTTTTATGGTAGAGTGTTAAGGTTGAAAAAGGAAGCAAAAAACAAAAAAAGAAGGTCTGAATCAAAATTTTCCAAGAATACGCCACCAACATTTGGGCGATTGATCTCTCCTTGGTCCTTCCTATTTTGGCATTTTGCAATACAGTCCCTTCCAACCTTCGTCTATTCGATCACGTATAACTTTTCAAATTCAACTCCAATTTGCAATCTATAAATTTCTACGAAAGCCAGCCATCTATAGCTTTGCAATGTTATATGACTCGTTATTAAATTCCTCTTGGATTAATTTTTGTGATTTTTTGAAGTCATATGTCAGTTTTTGAGACCTCTCATCAATTCCTTCTCATCTTTCCTTTATTGTCTTCCAAGGGCATTTTGATCATTTTCTTTACTCACATTCATCTTTATTTCATCATCAAACCTCAAAAATTTAGTGCCTACACATCTCCTACTAACAAGTGAGTTGCCACCCTCGCCTGTTAATCTGGCTCAACTTGCAAAAATTTAAAGAGTCACTTACCTCGGGTAAGCCAATTTTTTGTAGCATTTGGATCTGGTTGCCCATGAAAAATTTGAAGATTGTGGCATTGAACCTCTTGGACTGCATTCCTTATCTGATTATCAACTCCTGTTCCTAATACAGGTTGAGGTGGCGGTAATGGATTAGCATGAAGAGCATCTCTAATTGTGTTTGCTATAGTCTTCGCTAAGGTATTGGCAACATCTCTCATAGCCCTATAGAACTCTTCCCTCTCACCACCCTCAGGAGGGTTAGAACTAGAAGCTTCCCGGGGATGAGAACTCATTATCTAATTTCCAAATAATGACAAAAATAACATAAGTAACAAAATTCTACAAATATAAGTGTAAACATATATAAGTTGTTAGTCAAACATGCAATCATAGAAAATATGATGCTACCCCTTTCTACAGTGTTTATGTCTTCAACCTAGGTCCACAATAAAAGCCTAAGCTTTGATACCATTCTGTCATGCCCCAAAATCTCTTATATGGAGACATTAGGTCTGGTAAAAAATGCAAATAGAAAAAAGCGTAGATTTTTTTTTTAGTGGCTAAGATTGAAATTCATGAACATCTGAGTATATATCATCCAATATCATTTTCTAACATACACATATCTTTTTATACTATGAACGGGGCTTTCATCTCGCCAGAGCATTTATGACCATGATACTGTGTCAATGCCTCTTTTGAGACTTAAAGGAACACAAACAAGCCATGGGCACGTCTGGAGAAAGGAGTCGCCATCAATTATTCAATTGGGAATGAATGGGGACAATCTGATCCCTCGCTTTAGGACCTAAACTACCTTCATCCCTTCACAAATGGGTTTGGGAAATTAGGTACAAATCCTTCAACCTGCTCGGACGTAAATCCAGCCTCCACTTCAAAAATACCAAATAGAAATATCTCTTATTGTTACGTAGTCCGCTTAGTTTTATTCGTTTTATGCACATATTTCCATTTCTATCTTGGTTAGGCATGTGAGATGATTATTCAATTAATGCCAGTTGTATATAAATACAAAGAAAGACAGAGGAGAATGGATTACATTTCCTTTCAAACATGGGGGAATGGGAAGAGGATTACATCTTTTATTCTTCAACTATAAAATAATTTCATACATTCATATATTTGAATATTCATTCTAAGTAATGCTTTGTCGCCATCGATGTGAGTCCACCATCACTTCATGACATCAAAAAATTACAATTCTTAATATACAAACATTCATACATTCACAAACAAATTATAAATCAAAATAAGGCCATAATCTAATATCATGGCATTTTAGCCTAGATTTTGATAAATTCTATCATGGTAATTCTACCTATAGTTATTCTAGCATTATTCATATCAATTCGTAATATCTCTAGCCTAATTATGATTCTCGTGGCATATTCTAGCCTGAACATGGCATTCACGGCATATTTTTAGCCTAAACATAGTATTCATGGCATATCCTAGCCTAACTCAAGCAATCAACATCAAACAAGTCATTGAAGGGTAAAATGGTAATTTTTATCTATTCTATGCTATTTCCTAGCATTCATCAAAGTGAATATAAATTCTTCTGGCATGATTCTAACCATGTTCTCCTAAGCATGTTTCCAAGCATTTGTAAAGAAATTAAATTTGAAAGCATGTTTCTAAATAAGGAAAGGAAAGATGACTTATCTTGATAAGCATTTCCACCTTGCAAAACAGATCAAGGATTAAACAATTCTATAAAATCCTAAACATGCTTCTAACCATCAAAATAAATCTTAAACATGCTTATTCTGAGCATAAATGAACATAAATATGCTTAATCCTAACAAAAAAATAAAGAAGAAAATATGAGGGACAAGAGAAAATTGCTCTCAAGACGTACCCTTTTCGGGTTTAGACCAATATAAAATGCCCGAAAATTATTAGACTAGAAAAGACTCCTTGGAATTCTCACAAGCGTGTCCTAGAGAGAGAGAGAGAGAGAGGATTTCTGGATACCTTGAGAAGTGTGCTCAAGGTGTGCTTATATAGGCTTTCCTTGGAGTGAAAAGTGATAAAAACCAATGTGGGATTCGGATGACCAATAACACGTGAGCAATTTCATGTGAACAATACCACGTGTTTGGCCCTTCTTATTTTATAATTTTGTAATGCAATCCCTTCTGACGTTTATATATTCAATTGCTTATAAGTTTTTAAGTTCAACTCCTATTTGTGATCCATAAATTTCCATGAAAACTAGACATCTGTAGCTTCATAATGGTACATGACTTACCATCAGATTTCTCTTGGATTATTTTCAATGATTTTTTGAATTCATATATCAATTTTTGAGGCCTTTCACCAACTTCGTCTCATGTTTCCTTTCATGGCCTCCAAGGCATTTTGGTCATTATCTTTGCTCAATACTCATCTTCATTTTTTCATTGAACCTCAAAAATTCAATGTCTACAGCTTACCCCCTACTTTGGAGAGATGTGTGAGACACAAATGTCGACAAAGTACTCTTGCTTCGACTTTCTTTCTTTCTTTTCGGCATCTTCACCTTCGTTCTTATTCTATCAAACTTCATCATCATATCTTTCTTTTCTTCTATTCCCCTAAAAAGGTGCACCCATTTGAGTGCTAATGTGTCCATCTAAGGGTGGATGTGCCCGTTCAGGAGCTAATATGCCCATCGAAGGGCAGATGTGCCCGTTCAAGGGATAATCTGCCCAGTTAAGGGCAGATATGCCTGTTCAAGGGCTAATATGCCTATCTAAGCATGGATGTGCCCATTCAAGGGCTAATGTACTCATCTAAGCATGGATGTGCCCGTTTAATGGTTAATGTGCCTGTGCAAGGGTTGAGGTGCTCATCTAAGGGCGAACTTAACTATCTAAGCGAGTGTGCCCATTCAAGGGCTCAAATGCCCACCCAAGGACTAATGTGCCTATCTAAGGCGAGTGTGCCCGTTCGAGGGCTAACATGCCTATTTAAGACAAGTATGCCCATTTAAGGGCGGGTATGGCCATCTAAAGGTGGAGGTGCCCGTTCAATGGCAAACGTGCCCGTCTAAGACGAGTGTGCCTATTCAAGGGCGGATATGCCCATTGAAGGATGAACGTGCCTTTCTAAGATGAGTGTGCCCATCTAAGGGCGAAGGTTCCCATTCAAGGGCTAGAAAGCATTCTTATGATGTTATGATGAAATACTCTTCAATGCACCTACTTCTTAAGGTTTCTAATACTTTCAGTGCACCTACTTCTTAGAGTTTAGTAACACTCTCCAGTGCGCCTATTCTAAGGGCTTCAAACACTCTTAAGTGTGCCTACTTCTTAGAGTTTTTAACACTTTTTAGTGTGCCTCTTCTTAAGGCTTGTACCTATTCTAAGAACTTAAAACACTCTTAAGTGCACCTACTTTTTAGGATTTTCAGCACTCTTTAATGCGTCTCTTCTTAGGGCTTGTGCTTATTCTAAGGGCTTATGACACTCTTAAGTGAACCTACTTCTTAGGGTTTCCTTCTAATGCATGCCCACTGGGAAAATTTCTATCATGCACTACCTTGCGGTCTTTAGACCTTCTCATTCTTCATGCCTTGGGCTAAGTATTCTTCATTCTTCTTTGATCTCTTCAGACTTTGCATTTGCTAGGCTTTATGCCCTTCTTCTAAGTATTTTTCATGCCTCTTCTAGTCTTTGTATTCATTGGGTTTCATGCCCTTTTTTTGAGTATTCTTGCTTCTATTCTCGATTCCTTCTGACCCACTGGGGAAATCTTCTGAGTTCTTCTTTCTCATATTCATGTTGTTCGTCAACTAACTCATTGAGGATCTGTCCCTTGTCTTTGCAAGTTCCTGCAAGATTAAAGCATTTCTCAATGATGTACAATCAATTTAAATTTTATCTTGTTCAACTTGCTCTTCAACAAATCGGTTTCTAATATATGGAGGAATTCTTCCATGTGATTCTAATCGAAGATTCTATTGACTGATGTTACTCTTCTCTTTCCTTATGAGTTGCTAAGCTATTGACATGGCCAGGTGCTTGTCACTGGTTTTGTTCGAAAATTTTTTCAGCGTTTTAAGATTGATAAAGAATTCTTCTTTTTCCTTCTTTCTCGCTCTTCTGTTTTCTTTTTTCTTTCTTTGTTCTTTTCTTTTCTTTTCTCTTCTCTCTTTTCTTTTTTTCTCTCTTATCTCTTTCTTCTCTCTTTCTTTTTTTCTTTTCTTTTCTCTTTTCTATTTCTATTCCTCTCTCTTCTCTCTTTCTTCTTTCTCTTTTTCTCTCTCTCTTTTCTCTTTCGTCTTTCTCTTTTTCTCTCTCTCTTTTCTCTCTCTTCCCTTTACCCTTCTAACTATCTGACTATGAATCTTTTCTTTTTTTTTTTCCAACTCCTTTAAGGTGAACTCCAAATTTGTTCTTCAAAATTCCTTTTGTAGGGTAGAAGTCAAATTCCTTCTTCATGATGAAACAAAAAAGATGTCTTTTCAAGGTGTTCTTCATGGTAGATGCCTTCTTCGAGGAAGATTCCTTCTTCAAAGTAGATACCTTCTTCGGGAAACATGACTTCTTTAAGGTGGATGCCATTTTCGAGGGAGATGCCTTCTTCGGGGAAGATTCCTTCTTTAAGGTGGATGTGTTCTTCAGGGAAGTCGCCTTCTTCAAGGGAGCTTCCTTCTTCAAGGTAGATGACTTCTTCAAGGGAGGTTCCTTCTTCAAGGTGGATGTCTTCTTCGAGAGAGATTTCTTCTTTAAAGTAGATACCTTCTTCGAGCAAGATGACTTCTTTGACGTGGATGCCATTTTTTAGAAATATGCCTTCTTCAGGGGAGATTCCTTCTTCAAGGTGGATGTGTTCTTTAGGGAAATTGCCTTCTTTTAGAGAGCTTCCTTCTCCAAGGTAGATGGCTTCTTCAAGGGAGGTTCCTTCTTCAAGGTGGATGCCTTCTTCGAGGGAGATTCTTTCTTCAAGGTGAATATGTTCTTCAAGGAAGGTGCCTTCTTCAAGGTAAACATCAAACTTGAACTCAATAGTCCTCATCGATTATCATTGCTCCAAACATCTTGTACATAGCACTACTTGAATTGCTTAAGCACATCATGCTGTTTCGGGTCATCATTAGGTCTCAGCAAGACTAAGTTGTTTGATCCAAGTAACTTGCATATCATGCTACCTATATCGAGACTGGCTTGCTCATCATGTTGCTTCTATTCTTTTACGTCTCATCGAGATTGATTTGCACATCGTACTGCTTCTGTTGCTATTCCTCTAGATGTTGAGCTCCTTTCCTTTACGGTTACCCCTATTATTTCATACTACTTTGTGATTCTATAGAAATTGGTTACTTTTGGACTATGCTTCATTTTGGATCATGCTTCCTACAAGAAAAGGATTTCTGATTCATGTATGCATGATGTCTATTTTTCTAACTATATGCTTCTTTCGTGGACTAGATGGGTCTCCTACAAATCCAGTACCTAGAGTGAGAGGTTAAGCGTCTTCAGGCTCAAGTTGATGCTTTTTCAATTAATGTTGGTGATGATGAGTAACGATTGTCACCATTAGCTTTCTCATTTTCCTTTCTACCTTTCTTCACACCTTCCAATGTCTCTTCTCATATTTCCTAATATGTCTGAGGCCTTCTTAAGACCCTCTAGCCTATTTTGAAACCTTTAAAGGATGATGACTAGAAACGACTCGAATCTATCAATCTCTTTTACCTGAAGTTCCTTTGACATGTAGAGCTTGACGTCCTTTGTCTAAAGGAATGCATAATCTTCAAGGATCCTTATGATCACACCTTCCGCTTTAATGGGCAAGAGCTTTGCCCCTTGTATAAGGAATTCTCTACCATACTCAATCATCATTCATCCAATTCTGAGAGCCTTATTCTTCCTACTATCCAAACACTATCAGTAGCTGATATTGCCCACTTTTTTTACTTCCCGACTTCCACCATGGGCATTCACACCAAGGTTGGTAGGGTGTCATTATCTTCCATCATGCCTCTGCTTGGCATGATGGATAGGACTTCTGGTTGGCTTCACCTTTTTCAATTCTGCCTTCTTGCCTGGTCTCTATTGGTCTCTCCAAATGGTCTTGGTGACCTTTATCTTATGATCATCATTTCTCAAATGGGCCTAGGTTTCACAGTAGTTCCCTTAATTCTAGCTGAGATTTTTATCGGACTGGATCAAGTCAAGATTATTCCCTATCAGAGGTTCAGTGGCAGTCTTTTGCTTCTTCAGGGTTTTTCTTCTAACCCTAAATTTTGCCTAAGCCACCTTTTCGAGTTTTCGGCTTAGCAAGTTCAATTATTTTTCATTTCTTTTTTTTTTTTTAATGCTCTAATTTTTGCCTAAGTCGCTCTTTTTGGGTTTTCAACTTAACGAGCTTACCCTAACTTTTGCCTAAGTTGCCCTTTATGGGTTTTCAACTTAGCGGGCTTTTTCTTATTTTCTTTCATGCCCTAACTTTTGCCTAAGCTACCCTTTCGAGTTTTTAGTCTAGCGGGCTTGCCTTAATTTTTGCCTAAGCTGCCTTTTCAAGGTTTTCGACTTATTAGGCTCTTATTTATTTTTCTTTTTTCCTTCACATTTGGCTACAAGAGAGGCTATCCATTCTAGCATCATTTTCTTGCACTTCCTCCAAGATGATTGAGATAATTCTATCTTCCTTGATTTTCAAGATGGTTAGGGCAATTCTTTTTACCCCTTATATGAAGAGTCTGGTATTGTCTTGAAGAATTTCTTCATCTAGCCTTAAAGGTATTATTCCTTCTTCTTTGTAAACATCCATAGTTGACAAAGTGGCTAAGTTCTTCCGTATATCTTGCTTCTTCACTATTAGTGGCAAAGTTGCTTTCTTTGATAACATTGATGGGAACTATTGGTGGATTTTCTTCTTTTTGACATGTTTTCAACACATCAATATCCTCTAATAACAAGTTAAAATGTTGAATGTGAGTTGCGTATTAATTTGATTAACATTCAAATTTTTCAAAGACTCCTCAAGTTCAATAGCTCAAAGGTAATACACTGACATTATGATTCTTCATAATTTCAACTCTAATGCCAGAATTGCTTCATTCGAGATTCTTCGTGTATGTGTGTATAGCTAATCATACTTCACTTGCTAAGACTCAGATCGCTTTATGCAAATAGAAACTAGTGATCAATCTCTAAAGATAGAAGGACCATCATAAGCCCGCTTTTCACACCACTCTCCACTAATGTAGGCTCATCACAACATCAAGGATCATTAGGGCTTTATCAAGCTTGTAATGATAGGCTCGGGTCAAGGTATGATAAAGGAGACTATAAGGTTATCTCATCCATAATTACATAACCATTCTAGGTTTTAATTGAGAGTATCAACTTCTTCCATTTATACCCCCAAACCTTGAGTTTTCACCCACTATGTTTGTTTTGCTTTTTGATTTCGAGTGGCTATACCCCTAAACATTATGAGTAACGGGATTAGCACCCTTTTTTTCTTTTTCTTTCTTTTTCTTCTTTTCTCTCTCTTTCTTTTCTTTTTTGTTCCTTTTTTTTTTTTTTTGGAGCTCAAAATTGCACAAAAACTTATCAACTTCCTTTCATTCCCCTATAAGCATGGCTCTCAATGCTCTTTTCTAAAATGTTCATATGTTATGAGTGAAGGCTACTATGGAGGTAAAATTTTTCCGAGTTAGGATAAATTTTGTGGTTTTGACAAAGAAAAGGCTTTATTAGGCTCAACAGGGTATACTAGTGACGACGAAATAAGTATAGGTGGGCTTGAAATGCTTAATCAATCCAAAGCAGGCCTAAATCACTTCTTTTATGTTGTGAAGCCTAGGATTTTGCCTCGAGTGGTGATCAAACAGGTTATAGAGTCTTGTAAGATCTTAACACCAAGCTTTATTCACATAAAGTTTCTTTAAGTGATATAAAGTCCCATATTCATGGCAATTGTTCTCAAATGACTGAAGAATCAAGAATGAAACTCATCTAGCAAAAAGAGTCAAGCATATAAACAACACAATCTCATGTATTACCAAAAATCTATTTCCACTGAGTATCATGATTTCATTAATAATCATCAAAAGAATACACAACTATCGTATTATTCTTAAGACAAAACATTTCAAAACATCATTATTCTCTCTCTAAATTAGGAATTTTCCCATTGTCAATCAAGTCGTTTATCAAGCATGCACTTATGCATCATCATTGTCTGACCCGGTGGATTAGTCATACTGTTCTTGATTTCTGTCGTTGCTTCTCCTCTGTCTGGCCTCCAAATCTTCTATTTGAGTGCTTGAATCATATAAATCTTCAAATGTCTTGATTGGAAAGCTCCATTGATCACCATACAGACTTTATACTTCTCCATGGGCCTCATGGTCATCTTGGCAGCTTTGGCCGTCCAACGGACTAGATATTCTAAGAAAGTCTCATTGCGCTTTTGACATGTCACCTCCAAACCTCTCAAAGCTACCCCCAATTGGGTGTTATAATGATACTGTGCTACGAACTATTCGAATAGCTCTTTCTAGTCTTCTCAAACTCTTTTGGGGAGGTCATGGTACCATACTACTGTAGCATCTTCTAAGGATGGCATGAAGTACCAATATTTGCTCCTTTGGCAAAGGAGTGGTGGCCATGATGACTGCATACTATCTTAGATGTGTCTTCAGATTTCTCTCGCCATTAAAATTGGGCAAGTTTGGCATGTGAAATTTGGGAGGCAAATTGTTGTCCCCAATGAGCAAAATGTCGTCTAGGTCTTAGACCCCTTTTAACCCCTTTTTCTTCAAGAGGAATTGGACCTTCTCCATCTCCTTGGTTAACTGCTTGATCAATTTGGGTTCTTTTTTATTGATTGGGCTTTTCCCCTAGTCTCTATCTTGGCTCGTCTCGCCATTTTCACCACCATTACCCTCAAATGAAGATTGTTTCATACAGTTGGACCCATTCCGTAGAGCTTCAACAAGTTGGGCCACTTGTTGTTGGAGTGCGATCATGTCAGCTCTCAATTGGGCCACTTCAGCATTGTTGTTGTTGGGTGTAGCCATTTCATCAATTGGTTCTTCTTGCCTTATCAAACGACCACCTCATCTAACCTAAGCTATAATGGTTGCAAAACAAAGGTGTTAATGCCATGCATGCAGATGCATGATATGATGCATGCTCGTACAAGTGCATAGACACACTTTTAGCCTTTCTACCTTATTGCTCCCACACACGTGAGATCGAGTATCTTTTCCTAGAATTTTTTATTTCATTCCCAAGATATCATCATGGAATGTAGGAATGCGAGATTCTATCCCGTAATTCTAACATTCATGTTGATCTTGGATTCTTCATGATTATCATAACATGATTTTCAAAACGTCATGATAACCTTAACTTATGGCACACGTTCCCATTTTACTCTTATGGGTGACTTGACATGTGGCATTCGTTCATGTTCCATGAGATTTTGAGTTGATGTCATTCTAATCATGGGTAATTTACATCCATAGACATGCAATTCAACATGGGTTTTGGAAATTCGTATGCATGGGCTTGAGTCTCAATGGTCCAATGATCTGGGCTCCTTTAAGCGAGAGATGCTCCCTTGGGCAGGTCTCTTTTTATACCAATTCAATGGTACGTGCTCAAAGGTGGTGACATCAACATGAGTCGTGTAGGGGTCGAATGGAGGCAAAGACTTCTCATGCCAATGCCACACGGCTAGTTTAGACAATTCGTGCTCATTATGTGCAAAAAGTGCAGTGATGCAAGGACTCATTTTATCAACACGAGGTATTAGGATTTGATATTCCAATCAATATCAACTTCTCTTAACCCCAGTGGAGTTGCCACTGTGAACGAGGCTTTCATCCCACCAAAGCATTTGCGACCACGACACTGTGTCAAAGCCTTTTTCAAGACTTAGAAGAACACAAACGAGCCATGGGTACATCTGGAGAAATGAGTGGCCACCAAATTATTCAATTGAGAATGAATGGGGGCAATTCAATCCCTCACTTCAGGACCTAATCTACCATCACCCCTTAAGAGATAGGTTCGGAAAGTTAGGTACGAGTCCTTCGACCTGCCCGGATGTAAATCCAGCCTCCACTTCAGAAATACAAAATAGAAATATCTCGTATTGTAACTTAGTCCGTTTAACGTTGTTTGTTTTATGCATACATTTCCATTTTTATCTTTGTAAGGCATGTGAGATGATTATTCAATCAATGATAGTTGTATATTCATACAAAGAAAGAGGGAAGAGAATGGATTACATTTTCTTTCAAACATGGGGGAATGGGAAGAGGATTACATCATTTATTCTTTAACAATAAAATAATTCCATACATTCATATAGTTGAATATTCATTCTAAGTAATGGTCTCTCACCATCAATGTGAGTCCACCATCACTTCATCGCATCACACAATTACATTTCTTAATATACAAACATTCGTACATTCATAAACAAACGAATTATAAATCAAAATAAAGCCATAATCTAATATCATGGTATTCTAGCCTAGATTTTGATAAATTCTATCATTGTAATTCTACCTATAGCTATTCTAGCATTATTCATATCAATTCATGACATCTCTGGCCTAATTATGATTCTCATGGCATATTCTAGGTTGAACATGGCATTCACGGCATATTTTTAGCGTAAACATAGTATTCATGGTATATTCTAGCCTAACTCAAGCAGTCAACATCAAACAAGTCATTCAAGGGTAAAATGATAATTCTTATCTATTCTATGCTATTTCCTCGTATTCATCAAAGTGAATATAAATTCTCCTAGCAATCATGTTCTCCTAGGCATTTTTAAAGAAATTAAATTCGTAAGCATGTTTCTAAATAAGGAAAGGAAAGAGACTTACCTTGAGAAGCATTTCCACCTTACAAAACAAATAAAGGGTTAAACAATTCTATAAAATTCTAAACATGCTTCTAAGCATCAAAATAAATCCTAAACATGCTTACTCTAAGCATAAATAAATCTAAGCATGCTTAATTCTAACCAAGAAAAATAAAGAAGAAAATATAAGGGAGAAGAGAAAACTGCTCTCAAGATGTACCTTTCCAAGTTTAGAGGAATATAAAACACCCAAAAAATATTAGACTAGAAAGGACTCCTTAAAATTCTCACAAGTGTGTCCTAGGGGGAGAGAGAGAGGATTTCTGGATGCCTTGAGAAGTGTGCTCAAGGTGTGCTTATATAGGCTTTCCTTGGAGCGAAAAAGTGATAAAAAACCAATATGGGATTTGGATAAACAGTAACACATGAACAGTTCTGCGCGAGCAGTGCACTTTCTATTTGGCCCTTCTAATGATCCCTAGTGTTAAGACTAAGAGGAATGTATAAACCAATGCTTTCATAAATTCGATCGTTGTGCTGCTCAAACCGCAACAGGAAATGCTATTCAAACAATAGCGGATCTTTATTTTACAATTTTGCAATACAGTCCCTTTTGACCTTTATATATTCAATTGCTTATAACTTTTTAAGTTCAACTTCGATTTATGATCCATAAATTTATACGAAAACTAGACATTTGTAGCTTCACAACGGTATATGATTTACCATCAGATTCCTCCTAGATTATTTTCTGTGATTTTTTGAATTCACTTGTCAGTTTTCGAGACCTTTCACCAACTCTGTCTCACCTTTCCTTTCTTGGCCTCCAAGGGCATTTTGGTCATTATTGTTGCTCAACATTCATCTTCATTCCTTCATAGAGCCTCAAAAATTCAATGTCTACATATACATTTCACGTGTGTCAAGTACAAACATCTAGTTATCTATTCAAGATAGACTTTTACATATGTCAATATCTAAACTTTAGTATATGGCTTGCTATCTATACAACAAAATTGCTGATCATAGTCTAGGCCAAGTCAACACTTTCCTAAAACACAGCATGCATGCAAACATCCAGACTCTTTAGCAAAGCTCTGGAACATAACTAGCACGAACGTCCTTTTGTGTATCTCTGGAGGAAGGGGTGAGCATACACAACCTAGTAGGAATTTCTTGATTTCAACTCCAAATACAAGCACTCATACATTCACACAAATTATACATATTTGACATCCAAACACATGTCACACATACATTCATTATCAAATGAACTATCCAAAATCATCAACCATCATCAATAATGCACAAGGTATAACTAACACTATATAATTGTGTGAAATACTAATATCAATTAATATCACATTTCTAATACAAGAGCTCTTGGATTGTACACACACAATTTCCATTTCCAAACATGATTCAAGTTTGAACATATATAATTTCATCGTATCGTCCTTGGGTTGGCATTTCCCAGCCTTACCAATTCCAAGTCTACATCCATTAAATTCATCTCTTAGGTTGCCGCTTCCTAACCTCACCAATCCCAAGTCAATATACCAAAAATTTCATTCTTTCCTTTCTTGGCCTCCAAGGGCATTTTGGTCATTATTGTTGCTCAACATTCATCTTCATTCCTTCATAGAGCCTCAAAAATTCAATGTCTACATATACATTTCACGTGTGTCAAGTACAAACATCTAGTTATCTATTCAAGATAGACTTTTACATATGTCAATATCTAAACTTTAGTATATGGCTTGCTATCTATACAACAAAATTGCTGATCATAGTCTAGGCCAAGTCAACACTTTCCTAAAACACAGCATGCATGCAAACATCCAGACTCTTTAGCAAAGCTCTGGAACATAACTAGCACGAACGTCCTTTTGTGTATCTCTGGAGGAAGGGGTGAGCATACACAACCTAGTAGGAATTTCTTGATTTCAACTCCAAATACAAGCACTCATACATTCACACAAATTATACATATTTGACATCCAAACACATGTCACACATACATTCATTATCAAATGAACTATCCAAAATCATCAACCATCATCAATAATGCACAAGGTATAACTAACACTATATAATTGTGTGAAATACTAATATCAATTAATATCACATTTCTAATACAAGAGCTCTTGGATTGTACACACACAATTTCCATTTCCAAACATGATTCAAGTTTGAACATATATAATTTCATCGTATCGTCCTTGGGTTGGCATTTCCCAGCCTTACCAATTCCAAGTCTACATCCATTAAATTCATCTCTTAGGTTGCCGCTTCCTAACCTCACCAATCCCAAGTCAATATACCAAAAATTTCATTCTTTGGGTTGGCGCTTCCCAACCTCCCCAATCCCAAGTTTACTCATGTTTTATGTAAACAAATAAAATTTCAGCAAATTGCTATCAACTTTGAAAAATACTCAAAAATTACATCAAACTCCAATTTAAGTGAAACTACCTGGAAATGAAAACTTGCTATGTGTGAAATAACACCAAAATTTTGAAATTGTAGTACATCTTTCCAATTAACATAGTTTTAACAAAATATATCGATTAGTCAATGAATGATATAAATTTTCAGGATTTTATAGCAAACTTTGAAAATTCTTCAAAATTGTACACAAATGTGATTAAGGTGGTTCTGAAAAAAAAAAAGATAATTGAATATATTTTAAGATAAAAATATTGATTTATCAAGAAAACACTTCAGTATATACTAGTTTTTAAAAATGTGTAGCATATTCTAATGAAAAAGGAAAATTCCAAGCTTAGACAAGCAATTTTGAAAATTTACCAAAATTTCAGTTTATAGCCAAATTCGATAAGATCAATGGCATTTCAAAGTTTCACATGTCTATTTTTCATATAAAGTAATAAATTTCTAAAGACATTTTTTGAATGTTACAATTTTCAGAAACATTTTTGTCAACTCAGACGAACAGAGAAAAATTTCAACACATAATAGGTTCATTCAAAATTTCACTAAAATTTCATTTCTCAGCCAATTCAATAAAATCCAATGGCTACATAATCCTTGACAAATCTACTTTCATGATGGAAAGGGAAATTTCTCAAATTGGATATCAACAAATACAGTCTCACGAAATTATCCACATCTATCATGTAAAATAGGGCAGTTTTTAGCTTTCAACAATCATCTTCGAAATCCATCAAAAATCCATTTTCAATCCAATTCAAGCAAGACTAGTGGAAAATTAAAAATTTATATGTACTCTCACAAACAAAAGAAAAATATGCATGATCAGAACTAAATCAAGTGCAGATGATCGAAAAAGTACATGTAGTCACACAATCAGGATTTTTTTAGCAAATAAAACGTATTTCTTTCCATCTCCTAATCATCCAATATTATTACTCATTTCATCGCATAAACCTCAACAAAATCAATCTAAATTTAACCTAAACATAATACAAATAGTTATCATTTAACATAGAATTAAAACTTTGCTTAGTTTAGGCATGAAATGAAGAAACCCCTCCCTAAATTCCAAAGAAAAGCACCCTACTCTTCCTTGATCTTTCTTCTCTCTTCTTCTCCTCCTTCTCTTCTCCCTTTTTTCTTCCTTCTTGTGGCTCTCTCCCCTTTCCTAAATGATATAAATCATTTTTTTAAAATCCCTAATCATATTTATGCATGTAAAATTTTCTTCAAGCCGAAACACCAAGATCAATATCTTATACCTCTTTATCATGTTATTTATTCTTATAGACACCCCTTTCACATAATTTACATAACACCATATATATATATATATATATTTATATCCAATACATTATGAGAAATAAGTTAATTTTTTTGGGATATTACAATGAATCTAAAATTATCATATCATTCATTACAATAAATCCATCCACTTGTCAATCATTACTTAAATTTACCTCATTTGGAATACAAAATTTTGGATAAGATTTGGAATACAAGTATTGATTATTTAAATATGAGGATGTATGGAATACATAATTTGGGAGGTGAGTTTTATATGTTATACATGTATTTCATATTAAAAAATTTGTTCAGATAATATATACAACTCCAGGCAGTGTACTTTTTCCTTTATTGCACTTTTAAAGTTGCGGGTTTTACCAATTGTGTCACAAATTTTCAAATATCCATATTAGGTTTAGATCAGTGGCGGACCTAAGAAGGGAGCCAGGGGGCCCGGACCCCTTCTAAAATTTGAAAAATTTACTTTTGCTCCCTCACTTCTAATCGTTTACAATTACACTCTTCTTAAAAAAAATAAAAACTAATTTTTTTTGTTGTCTTTCTTTTATTAGTAGCCTATCAAACTTTTATTTTTATAACTATATTATATATAATATTTGTTTATATCTTGCTCTTTATAATTTATATGTAACAAATAGCATAAAATGAGTAAAATTTCTATTTAAAAATATTATGTTTGAGTCTTCTTATTATTTTTATACATTTATAGCCTTTTTGGGTAAAGTGTAATGGTTATTGTAAATTAGAAATTTTTTAAAAAAAAATGTGGAGAGATATTTTAAAAGCAAAATTATTTTTAAGTTGACATAATCATGTCAAAGAACAATGTTAACATTTCAATAGAAAGTTATATTGAATTTAATGTAAAAGGTTTGTTTGCAAATTTCAAACATATAAGCCAAATTTTAGATTATAATGCTTACCTACGAATATAAATAAAAATATTTTTTTATACATGAGAATAAGGTAATCCTACTATGTTTTTTAAATATAAATGCTTGTTAATGAAATAATTGTTATGTATTTTTATAGAATAAATTATTAAGTATTAGTATTTTATACTTTCATTATTGTATTAGGATTATATAATTTTGAAATATAAGATTCATTATGTCTCCTACTTATATGTTTTTTTTTTAATAACATCTCATGTGCTATTGCGGTTTAAAAGTATATTAATTTTAAAATAATAAAGGTGCCTCCTCTAATATAAAATCCTGGGTCCACCAATTTAGATTTCAAGTTTATTTAGAGATTTAAAGTCAAGATATAATTATTAGTTGTAAGTGTCTTTTGTAGGTCATTGTCACACTATAAACACTAATGCAATGTAGAAAGCCAAAAACAATTGAGAAGTTTGGTACTTCTCAATTTAGCAATCAATAATCAAGTCTAGTTTGAAAAAAAAAAAAAAAAAAAGAAAACAAGTAGTCCAATCCCTAATTTCGGAAAAAAAAATTTATAATAGTAACTTAATCAGACTTTTTGAGTGAAGTAGAAACAAAATCCCTAAAAAAATTCCAAAATCCATTAAAATACTAGAATAACCCAAAAAATCTTAAATCAAAATTTTCAAATCCTACATCAGTTTTGCTATTGAAAATTTTGAACTGGCGGTCTCTATATATAATATCTATTGGTTTCATACTTTTTGAAGTTAATTAAGAATTTCATATATTGCGTTATAGTTTTCACTATTATCTTTTAGAGTAATATTGCACCTTACCCACAATGGGTTGGTTCAAGTGGCAATAACAGCCCAAGAGGGAGTTGGTAAGGCGAACAGAGAAGTCTTGAGTTCAAATTTTTGAAATGAAAACTTTGGACCTGTTAGTTCTACGCTTTTTTTTTTTTATTAATCAAATGCTGTTTAATTCACTGCACATTTTTAATTTTTTTTCAAATAAATGTATTTGGCTAGCTGTTGATTACAACATTTACTTAACAAAACTTTCAAATTTTTAAACATAATACACACACACAGATAAATATATATATGCGTGTACTGCAAGTTAATTTATTAAAACTTTTTTCTTCCTCGTTACTATATACATTTATCAACTGGCGTGGGGTTATTTACACTCATGAAAATGTTCAAAACATCCAATTATTTTATATACTCATTAAAAAAATAGAAAATTAAATTATCACTCCACGCAACATTTATAATGCCAACAATAACCTTCAAAATTAATTGTAAGTTTTCATACATAAACAAATAAATTTATAAAGAATTTTCAACTTACCATATTCGGGTACTTTCTCATGTGAATGTAGATTTTTAATTTGAATTTGAGGTTCATTTTCTGCTTTTCGTTTAAGATGTGAGTTCTTGTTTTTCTCAACCAGTCAACTCAAGCAATTGGGTTCGATGTTTGTACTTGTGGCAAGTTATTGTTTTATTTTTTGTTGAGATCCTGATAAAACTTAACTTCCGTATAAGATAGAAAACTGCTATTGTAAGCCTGGAATTACGAGAATTTGATTGTTCTTTAAACAGACGTTGATATTTCATCAAAGACAACAAAAGAGATGAAAAATATAAAAATATATAGATCTTTTTAAGGAAATTTTTAGGTGATTGATTATATATTTTTACAATAGTTCTGTGTTTATTTTATGAAAGAAATTAGGGTTTTTATGGGAAAAGAGATAGGTTGAAGATGATGATTGATATTCACAGTGGGGCTATTTGCACCCCAAATACTACTCTAAACACCCATCTATTCCATTAAATTATTATTAAATTTTCACATCCTTGAGTATTCCCAAAATAACCTTGATTTAATATATTTTAGTTTTTAAATTTAAATTTATTTCAATTTCTAATCCTACTAACAAAACTGATTGTTAAATTTTTAAACTTTTGAATTAAAACCTTTCTTAATTTTCGCCAATTCTGTAATCCTTTCAGGTTTAATAAACATTCACTGTTAAAAATTAAATTCGGATTATGCCAAAACATTAGAATTATTTTTGTGGAGAAGACCTCTAAAAATTTCAACCATCAACAAGTAGTCAAGTAATCAATCTGCACTCTGCAGTAGAACAACCAAACAGAATGCCGTCCAAGATGCAGTAAAAGCTGTCTCCTAAGCGAGCCGGATTTGGCTGCACTAGCAACCAAGATGGCAGAATTCTATCAAGATGAGCGATTTGCTCATGCGATGAGGCCAAAGAAGTTCATCTGTTGACAACAAAGAAATGAAGTGAAGTAACAGGAACCAACTATCAAACTACAAATCTCATTCAACACAGAGTGTATAAAGGGGTATAAAGATTTCGAATGGAATTAAGTCTATTTCTTTGATTTCATTCTGGCTTTACGAAATACTAATTAAAAATACAAAGAATGAGATTAAAAAAGATTGGGATTTATGATAAATATATTTCAAAAAACAATTATATTTTAATTATATAAATTCAAATATTTTTGTCTAAATAGGTAATTTTACTTATGAATGTATTAATAATAATCTTTTTAATAAATTAATGAGTGACCAGAGTAGATTTTCTGGTGCAAATAGCCTCAACCTGATATTTATTATTATTGTCCTCAATTAAATTACTAACTCAGTATCATAAAAACAAAATTTATATTTGAATTTGGCTGTTCGAGTAGTTTTTTTGGTGCAAATAACCCAATTCTATCATTATTATGTCTCTAAATTTAAAATTAATTTCTAATCTAAGAAGTCCAATTTGCAATTGGTAAACAATGCAACAATCAAGTTTTATTCACTTTCCATATATATATATATTATTACCTTACATTATTTTATGAACTTATCTCCACATTGTGAATATTTGAATGCCTTGTTATAATAATTTTTCACATGCTTCAAGAACTATAGTTAGCTTTAACTCCGTGTCGGTAGATTTTGTTACTAATCAACATTATTGCCTCAATTATGTGGACTAACTAAACTTAATTATATTCTTCAATAATGAATCAATCCAATGAGTTTAGTTTTTTAAATGATTTTTAATTTTTAAAATGTTTACAGTTTAAGGCTTTAAATTAAGAGACTTTAATGAAAAAAAAAAATCTAGCTGATAATTACATCTCCGCGGAAAAAAGAAGATGATATTTTTATATATGCAATTACATTCATGCGTTTTAAAGTCAAGATGTAGCAAATAATTACATTCATTTTAAATGTTTTACTCTCACGGTCTCGTACCGTTTTACATTTTTGATGAATTTTACAAAATGTCTAAGTCACAATGTTTTATCGTTTAATTTAATAAATGATCATTCCGTTTATATGATGATATTGTAGCTTTGTTACAGAAACTTTTCATAAATATTATAAAATTGATGAGTTTTTTTTTTTTTCCTTCAATATTTGATGATAGGCTGCGGCTGATGGATCAACTTGATAATCATTTGAAGAGACCTGCGCTAAATTTCATATAATTAAAGAGAAGCATCATATGGTGGTGACATGAAACCTTTAATATTTCGTTTCATTCGTTGTTGTTTACCATATGTGTTACTAGAGCACTGAAAACTATCTGCAGCTTGAAGGAAAATTGAACTTAGCATACATATATATATATATATATATGTATGTATATATATCTCAAAAGTAAAATAAGAAAAATTAAATGGATAAAGACCAATAGTTACCATGAAAAATTGAATATTATTCCATGTATAACCTATGACAAGTCAATTCCTTCTTGTGACTTGTGAGGTCAAAACTTAGCAGTAGATCAACAAAATTCTGGCTAAGCCAAAATTTCATAATATTATCCCATTCAGACTCATAATTTGTTGTTTCCTCTTTGACAAAAGCAATTCGCCCTTAGTGGTACTTAGAAATTGAATTCAATTAAACAAATTAACGTATCAAATGTCAAACAAACAAGTGAAAATTAGTGAACGTTATGCACATGATAGCTATTTCATGGCCGTTAATTAATAAGAGACAGCCAGCAACATAAAACAATTATTAGCTATTTGAATAATAGAAGATGAACCGATTTTTAATTCTTGGAGTGGAACACCAGTTATGGCCAATGTTAGCTAGTTTATTCTTCACGTGCATGGTTTAATTAACGATATACCTTTTCGATGCTATGTCATTTTTTTTTCCATCAAACTAGTTTTCTATGTAAATTATATGAATGTTTATGGGACTATTTATATTCCTAAAATCGGTATCGAAGTATGAAATGTATAGGGAGAGAAAAGAAACTACGTATATATGAATTAATTTTATTCTATAATTAAAAGTGTCATGATAATATTGAATTAAGTAAATATTTATCCAATCAAATTATGTATAGAAGTTTTAATAATCCTTTTATTTTGATAACCATGAAAGTATTGTCAACCGTTGGATTAACGTTGAAGTATGTAAACAACAATGTTTTAATCTAACTGGTACATTTTTAACAACAAAGTTTTAATCTAATGGTATATGCTCCAACTAAGCAAATTATCAGGTTGGAGCTTATAGGATTTCCTTTTATATCTTACTTTAGTGCAACCCTTCAACCAATTTTGCTTCGGGGCAAGTAAAACAGTATTAATTATGTTAAGTTATCAATTCGTAACATAAGTAAATTGCTTTATCTAAAATTGTATATATTATTAACTGGTGCAGGTGTTTAATCACTCAGTACTCTATCTACTTGTTTAAAAAAATCTAGATACACACTTATTATTAATTATATCCGTTTTTATCTCATTTCGCCTTTTTGTTTGTAGGATACACGGGTTCCCTCTTTGTTAATAAGGGTAGTTTACCCCATTTGTTCGCCCAGCTAAAGGTGAGTTTTCATGGATTCTTTTCTTTTTCTTTTTTTTTGGATTGAATTGGAAGGCATTTATAATTAAATTTAAAAGAAAGAATAATATTATATTTACAAGGTTGGCAAATAGATATTTACAAAATTTTATATATATATATATATATATATTCAACTAAGAGTGCCACGCGACTTAATATACGAATTCTGTAAATGTAACATTACATATCGTTAAGGAAACTTCTATATATGTGTCTCCTTTGTTTGTTATATTCAGTTAGTGTTCTCTTGATCTCGAATGAAAAGTAATTGATTCTTCTTATTTTTTTTATTTTTTTTTTCTTTTGACATGAAAAAATCTGGTGAAAAAGGACAGAAAGTTTGATCGTGTAATTATCATTGAGCGGGCACTCATATATGAACAAACACGAACCAGTAGTGCTGTTTTCAAATAATATTTTACGATAATTTGCTTGCTTCATTTTCATTGGGCAAAAAGAAAGTTTACTTTGCTTTAGAATTTTCCTGGTAATGCAATTCTCTCATAATTCCAGCTGCTACCTTGAGGGATTTATAATTAACAAGCAACTTAATTGGGTTTGATGATGTCGTAAACATTCAAGATTAATTCTCTTTTTAAAGCAATGCAATTGTTGACATTCCTTAGGTTTGAAGAAGAGATATTTACCACTTCATGATTTTATCTTTCTATTTCTCAAACCAATGAATATTAATATTTTTTTTACGCATATATAAGCCATGAATATAATGTACTACTGAATTTTGTTCATCCATATAAAGTAAAGATTTTCAAATAGTCATAGTTCATTTATATGAATTCAGCTAGAACAAGCAAATAATTATTTCCTCCAAAGACTTTTCTGGACTAATAGTTTTAATTAATTATAGCAGTCTCTCTTGACATGTAGGGGAACCAGTGCGCATCAATACGAGCATGATCCAAAATAATTTCTCACTAGTATTTTTGGACTATATAGTTTCCTGTGCTGACTTTCAACATGGAATTAAGATGCGAAGTACTGGTAGTCATATGGGCTGCTCTCAGACAGTACATATTGTTATGTTGTTACAAAAGCAAGCGGACCCAGATGATCTGTAGGGGGGAAAACCGGGGGTAAGGTTTCTTGTCCTCGTCAGTAACCCAATTAATATCATATTTACACTTTTGTTTATTATTAGAAGAGAACATTTGATATATGTTTCCTTAAAAAAGAGATTTTGCTGTATGAAACTGGAAATTTCAGACAGAGAAAACAGATATACGAAATGAAGAAGTAATAGAAACAGCAAATATCCATTACCAAGTTTGTGACAACTGTAATACATGGGCTTAGCAGTGAGTAATTCAATTTCAATCGAGCTTCTTGCATCTTACTTACCCAAAAATTCTCTTGCAAAACCAATTCTCTCCCCACCCTTTATCCATCTGCTCAATTGGCACATTTATAGTCTCCGGTAACAGAAAGTGGAGAAATGCAGTCATTAGCACCACCCATCCCCCAAAGAAGAAGAAAATTGCCCTTGGAAGTGGCAAAGCATGGCTAGATTATTTTGTGCGACAATAGAAGTAAACAGAAAGCATACTGCAAAAATAATATTCTGCCCAGCTGATCTGATCTCCAACGGCAGAATCTCACTTGGAGCCAACAAACTCAATGGTCCCTATGACCACCCAAACGCTGCCACAAATATGCAAATCAGAATTAATGCTAAAGATGCATGTCCTTCGCTCAATCCACCATGATCTCCCAGCTGAGCAGCCAAAATCCCACCAACCATTATATGTGACACAATCATTTGGATCCCCCCAGCTAATAACAGTGCTGTCTGCCCAAGTTTATCGACTATAAACATCGACAGGAATGTTGATCCTGTAGCCATAAAGCTGGTTACAGTCGTGGACATGAGCGATGCACTTTTACCTAGACCAATTGTTCTGAACAATATTAGAGCAGAGAATGCAATGACTGTGATTCCTGTAAATGGTGTAAAAAATGGAATTGCTATTACCATGATCAGTTGTGGCCTATATTTAATTTTTATGATTTTCTTAAACGGGTGGTTAATGGTTTTTGAGATAGAGCTGGCCCTGATGAGATCATCAAGTTCCACTTGGACATCACTAATGACTCGCATGCCTTGCAGCATCGTTTTGACTTTGGTGGTCATTGCTGCGGTGGATTATGCTGTTGGGCGTTTCAGGTAGGAAAAGAGCCCCAAGAGTTAATATCGAAGCAGGCACTGCAGCCATTGCTAGTGATGATATTCTCCAGCCCCAACGGCCCTTTATTTTTTCAGCACCATAGTTAATAAGACTAGCTCATAAGGCCCCGATTGCAACAGAGTTCGAAGGGAATGTTAATGGCACCTCTATGTTTTGATGGTGCCATTTCTGAGATATAATGGCACTGACTGCACGGCAAATAACATGAAGAATATTATGACCAGTTATCAACCATTTATCCTTAAAACAATGAAACAAATATTTGGAGAAGGATCAATCACCCGCCTGGTTGGCAAAACCAATTCCAATTCCGAGAACACGGCCAAATATCAGAGCATATACACATTAGATGCAGCCCCCACAAGCCTGAACCAACAAGGAATGCAGTATCTCCTATCAAAATTGATATATGCTAGAATTTGGCTTACTCTAACATCACTTTGTTAGAGAATAATTACTCAACAAATCAAGCAATACAAGGATATAATGAATAAGAAGATATTAACTATTGAACTCTACTCGACTCTTTTATTGTTTCTTAATTCTTCTTAATGAAATTAACAAATTACAAATATTTATATACAGTAAACTTAATCCTAATCCTACTCAAACCATGGATACTAATATTTATAAAATAACAAAACAATTAATGCTAATCTAAAACTAATTAGGACTATTAATTCCTCTCTTACCATGACTTTTAAATTAATTGAAAATAATAAACTCTAATCCTATTTTAACATGAACTTTATTCATGAACCAACTCTTAAGCTTTGTCTAAACTAACTCTAATCGAATTCCAAGAAACACACGGCCAAATATCAGAGCATATACACATTAGATGCAGCCCCTGCAAGCCTAAACCAACAAGGAATGCAGTACCTCCTATCAAAATTGATGTCTGTTGGAATTTGACTTACTCTAATATCACTTTGTTAGAAAATAATTACTCAACAAATCAAGCAATACAAGAATGTAATGAAGAAGAAGATATTGACTCTTGAACTCTACTCGACTCTTTTATTGTTTCTTAATTCTTCTTAATGAAATTGACAAATTACAAAGATTTTTATACAGTAAACTCAATCCTAATCCTACTCAAACCATGAATACTAATATTTATAAAGTAACCAAACAATTAATCCTAATCTAAAACTAATTAGGAATATTAATTCCTCTCTTACCATGACTTTTAAATTAATTAGCAACAATAAACTCTAATCCTTATTTAAACCTCCAACATGTGCCACCCCCACCCCCACCACGGCGCCCACCCACCCATACCCACCTCCCCACCAAACCCCAACACACAAAATACCCCACCCCACCCCCCCCCCCCACCAAAAAAATCCCAACCACAAAAACTAAGTTTAAAACAATGACTTTGAACATCTTCTTGTGCCTTTGCTTGTTGATCTCTTAACGAAATATCTTCAATGAATGATTGCAAATTCTTCCTTAACTTCTTGTCTTCTTCATACACCTCTTGAGTAACTATATAATTACTATGCTCTCTAATCAGCCAAGTAAACACAAGATCTTCTATAACCAAGCTTACCTTCATGTTTTCCTATATATTCTCATATGGTTTTCTTGCATAACATGTCAACCATGACCATAAATATTTGTCTCCTTTCTTTTCTTCACATACGTCTCCATAATCATACCCAAACTTCAATTTATCTTTATGCAAACACTTGACTAATAAGCCTTCATTAACAAAGCCTTTATTTTAAACTTAAGATCACCTTTTTTTAGTAAAGTGAATCCTCCCATGGCAGCCACCAGACAAGATGACACACAAATACAGTCATCTTGCCACTATATTGCCCATCTTCTTACTACTTGTTTTTGCTACCTCTAACCCCTCAGCCATGCCTACAGTTGCTTGATATTCCAAACTCACTCACCGTGACACTAGTGGCACAGAGTTCATACTTTTAGATAGAGAAGACTTTACATAAAGCAGCAGGCTCCGTTGACTTGTGGAAATGATCTGTAGCCACATGGAGATAATTATCAAAATAGACTCTTGACTTCTTTGGACTTTGTGATGGCATGTGAGGTAGCAATTGAACATGAAGGATAGCCACGTGTAGTTGATTGTCCTTTGTTGAAACTTGAGACAACCTGTAGTGAGTAACAACAAGCTTTATCCAATATCCATACATATAGCACCTGTATGTTTGGGCTTCTTCAAGTAAAACTTATTAAAGTAGATTTTTTAGAAGTAGAGTTTATTAGAGAATTAAATATTTGATGTTAAGCACACATCTAAAAGCTTAAGCTTTTAAATAAAGTGGCAAATTTAATATGGTATTAGAGCCGTCATGACCAAACGGTCACAGGTTCGAATCATCTCCGTGTTATTTAAAAAATTAATTAAAAAGTGTAGTTGTTTAGCCCACTTGTAAGACCCGCTGAGGCATGTGAGGCTCAATTCGATCCATGTTGCAAGTGCACGGACTCTTGCATGTGAGGGGCCATATTAGAAAATTAAATACTTGATGTTAAGCCCATATTTACAAGCTGAAGCTTTTAGAAAAGTGGCAAACTTAACAGAGTTTACAGAAAAAGAGCTTCCATTAATAAGCTGGTGGTTGTTTGGTTGTCAATTAAAAAAGTTCTTTTAAATTACTAGATGGTTTGGTTATATACAATCAAAAAGTACTTTTAATGACAAAATTACTATAGGGGTGTACAAATGAACTCCTACTATAGATAACCCTATAACATATAAAATTTGTAATGAATTGGGAATATAAACTAATCAAATAACCAAACAAAATAATTTCTAATGCTTAAGAATTATATATATTTTTTATTTTTAAAAATATAAAATAACCATATAATCGAACAAATTAATTTTAGTGCTTAAGAGATATGTACAATTGAAAAGTACGATTATATATTATTTTTAATTCTTAAGGAATATTAAATAACCATATAATCAAACAGATTATAACTAACATATATAATTTGTAACGCTTTAGGAATATAAAATAAACATATAACCATATAACATAGTAATAAAATTATTAATTTTATTGCTTATTTTATACTCAAAATTCAGAAAAACACCAATAATAAATAATCCCAAAAATTATATGCAATACAAGAATTTTAGTAGAATTAAAAAACATAATAAATTGTAAATTTAATATGAAATAAATTGTAAATTTAATGCAAAAATATATTAACATATGAAAAAAAACTTACAATTGAATACGGAATTTTTTTTTAGAGTGGCTATAGTTGATTCTTTCGTATTAGGGTTTTTTTAAATAAAAGGGCATGGTGGAAATTCAAGAATAATACGAGGATATTTAAGAAATGTTATAATCTTTTCAAAAAGCTCAAAAAGAGTTTTTTCAAAAAGCATCAATTTTGGACTTATCTTAGTAAATGTAAAACAGTTTTTTTAATCATCCATAAACTTTTTTCAAGTGGCAACTAAATGACACAAAAAAAAATTTAAAAGAGCTTTTATCATTAAGAAAGCTCTTATGGACAGTAGAGAAGCTCAATCAAACATGCTACTCATACCAACTATTTATACAAACTCACATATACAAACTGATGTGGCATCCCTATATGATCACCATATCACCCATATTAATTAATGTCATTTATTATTAATATATATTTATCAAATCATTGCATTTATTTATCAAATCATATTATGCCACGTCAGTTTGTATGGGTGTGTTTGTATAAGTAGTTTGTAAGAGTAGCATTACTTAATCAGAGTGAGAATGAGAATGAGAGTTAATCCAAATACTTATCTTGTAAACTAAACTGTAAGAGAACAAGTATTATAAAGACATAACGCGTCACTAAATGACATCAACTTAGTTGGGATATCAGAATTAGCACTTTATGCATTTTCATCCAGTGTTAAATATATTATTTATGAATTGAAATCCACTAAGCGTTTGGTTAAATTAAAATCTATTTAGATTCTCAAACAACACAAAATTCTATCTAATCTACCTACCTTTTTTAGGCCTAAGCTCAATTCCTTTCACAATGAGGCCACTCTTATAGCCCCATTTATGGAAATCATATGAGTACACAGCAGCGCTCCATCAGCACCACTTTCATTGAAGAACTTGCTCATATCAATCTCTATCTATCCATCTCCTATGTCTTCAGCAATATCTTTTGAGGATCCTCAAATAAATGATAAAAAGAAAATTGATTCTCAAACTTCGTTGGCACTCGTGTCACATCGAAGTATTGCAGAAGAAAAAAACTGCACTCTTGTTGATCTATTTTACATCAAGAAGTACGTGGAGTAACTCCTGACAGTGTCAGAAAGAGTGGGAAGTTGGTACGTACTGAGGATTTGGTCTTCTGTTTTTGTGGGAACCTATGATGAAATCTAAATGGAAAACAAATAATTAAGGTTAATGGAGGAACCTTTGCCTCAATACAGCTCAAAGTTGAAACATGTAATATGGACTGCCTTCTTTTATTCTACTTAACTTGGCTTTAAATAGCCATAGATTACAACGGTTTAAAAAGATAAGATCAAATCCCTATTTAATAGAAGAGAACTAGGAGAAGACCAACTAACCAGATATTCTTGATCCACTCTAACTACTTGACTCCTTCAAAATCAACTCAAAAACAATTTATTTTAGACTCTAGACACTTAACAACTCCTCCCCCCTTAAGTTGACCCTTGTCCTCAAGGATATTATCACGTAATACCGTCTGCCACTTCCATGATGTAGTCCCCATCTTCTTCTTTGTCCGTGCATGCTTCAATTAAGAAAAGTTTTTTGCAACGATGTCCAAGAACAAACCTTTCATTGCAATTATAGCATAACCCTTTAGCACGTCGCTCTTGCATTTCGATTTGTGATATTCGTCAGACTGGAAGATTAGAAGTGTTAATTGTGGCCTCCTCGTTAGGTGTCAAATTTTTCTCTTATGAGATGCTACGAGCTTCATATAACCGTGCCAAGCCAATTGCTACAGTAAGAGATGTTGGACGCCCAGCTAAGACATCTGCCTTTACGGAATCCTTTAGGCCACTAATAAAGCAACTAATTTGGTGATCTTGTGGAAGAAAACCCACCTTAGACAATAGCTTCTCAAATTGGGTTTGATAGTTACGAATAGATCCCACCTGTTGTAATTTTGCTAAATCTCCAAAAAAATCTTGGAATTGAGTAGGCCCAAATCGAGCATGCAAGCTATCCACAAATTCTTGCCATTGTAGTTCTCCTTTCTCTTGTTTAAGGGTCTAATACCATAATTGTGCCTCCCGCTCTAAACGGAACGAGGCAAGAGCAACACGTTCCCCTTCAGGTGTTTTGTGGAAGTTGAAGAACTGTTCCACCCTACAAACCCAGCTAGTTGTGTCCTCCTCACCGTGAAAATGTGGAAATTCAAGTTTAATGAATTTGGGTTGGCAGAATGGTTGTGTTCCATGGTGACGATCCTCATTCGTATTATTAGATCGTTCCGCTTTGTTTGTATGTGGTGCCGCCGAATTTTCTCCTTCAAAACGATCAAGATTAACTATTGAAACAGAGGGTTGTGAATTTAGCTTATCAAATAGCTCAGTAATTTTCTCCAATATTTGTTGTTGACCACCACTGAGAGCACTGACTTCAGCCTCCAATTTATCAACCCTTTAATCCATGCCCTTGCTCTGATACCACTGTGGTATGTACTGAGGATTTGGTCTTCTGTTTTTGTGGGAACCTATGATGAAATCTAAATGGAAAACAAATAATTAAGGTTAATGGAGGAACCTTTGCCTCAATACAACTCAAAGTTGGAACATGTAATATGGACTGCCTTCTTTTATTCTACTTAACTTGGCTTTAAATAGCCATAGATTACAACGGTTTAAAAAGATAAGATCAAATCCCTATTTAATAGAAGAGAACTAGGAGAAGACCAACTAACCAGATATTTTTGATCCACTCTAACTACTTGACTCCTTCAAAATCAACTCAAAAACAATTTATTTTAGACTCTAGACACGTAACAGAAGTAAATAAGTAGAACTTCAGAAATAGACTGATATAGTTAAGTATGTCACATAACAGATTTTTTTGGACATGGAAAAGATTGAATACAGAGCAAACCTGGGGTCTGGTAGAGATGGCCATGTCCGGTGGTAAGGTGTATCTCCCCATTCGACTGAAAGCCCTCTTGCCCCAGCCGTGTAAAATTTCTTTCCGCTTTGTTTATCGGCTACAAAGCCCTGTATCAAAGCATGACGATTTTGATTTGAATTTTTTTCTATAAGAATTTATAAGTAGAGGGGCCATTTCAGTTCAATCAAATTTAATTGCAAATTCTAGTTTTCTTTGTTTTATAAATAGTCAAGAAAATAAATCAAAAATTCATAGCCGAAGTGGCGACAAATCATTTGCCAATTAGCACATATCAACCAATTATGGACCACCAATCCATTTTTTATTTTGCCTGGTTGGTTGGAGGCTTCATATTTTATTATAGTTGAATCACATTAAATCCTGAACAGAAACAAATACGAATTTTACACAATATTTGTCAACATGTTTATTTCAAGTGACTTTAATTAATTAATTTGCTTACCATAGTACAATTATTGATGGTGATGGGGCTATGGAAAAGATCGAAACAAAGATCCTTCTTTGACAAGGAAGTACTCAGAAAGGACGATGAGGTCAAATTGCAAAATGATATCATTTTAATCGGATGGCAGAAACCTCTCCCAGATGGCATTTGAATCTGCAAATGCTTTGAAGGAAGGAGACACCAATGACAATCTACTTGCATCAGGATTTAATATTGCATTATGTTGGCATAGTTTGAGGAGATCTTGGTTGCATGGTAAGGATTAAACAAGTTTTTTCGAAAATATTTGAGCAATGGTTTATTTAGAATTATTCGCATTTCAATTGCATTGACACGTAATAAGAAGACAGTGCAAGAATTAATTTACAATAATCTAGTATATATGTAATTAAATGCAATGTATACAAAGGTCACCATTTATAATATTTTAATTTAAAATTTTGACCCTAGTTAATAACAATACAAAGGTAATTTTTGATATGTGCTCCATGATTTTTCAATCATTAAGTTATATTTTTGACAACCAATATATAAGAAAACTACAATTTGCCCATATTTTCTCTCAAGTCCAATATATATAATTACACTATATGAAGAAAGAGATTGAATTTGTTCTATATCTAAAGCACAACTCATTGGTATGACCTGTAATTCGTCGTGTTGCAAAATCATAGATGGGTGAGAATTTTTCTTCAAATTGTTGATCTTGAACGAAGAAGGCATTGGACAACTATAGCCAGAGGTGTTTAGTTTTATATAACTCTCCTAGCAATTAGTTTCAGAAGAAAATTAGAAAATGAATACATGATGTATCACCCCACCAACTTTAGTCTTTCTAAGAAGTCGAATTTTATATGAAAGTATCAATATCTTCATCTGTATACCATTTCTAGGCCTAAGCTCAATGCCTTCCGTAATGAGGCCATGCTTAACTCTAGACCAAACATCATATAGAGACACCTTTCTATTATCAACATTTCCAAGAACTAACTCATCTCAATTTCCATCCATCCATCTCCTCTTTCTTGAGTTAGTTGAGGCAAATTTTGCGGAGGATTGATAAGTACGTTGCGCCTTTCGCCATCATCTCTTCCTTCAAAATACACACCCAACTGATTGATCTTTAAATCCATATCTAATAGCATCAAACTTGAAAACAAGGTAAGCTCCATAGGTAGTACAAGTTACCACTGAGAATCTGCATGCATTTCTGGTATATGCACTCTTCAGGAAGAACACTAGTGATATCCATTATTTTACTTCTTTTCTTCCTCCTTCCCGCTCATATCATAGAGTAACACCTTATTGTGATGAAGTCATTCAATTCAACTAACCTGTTATCTTACAATTGCACAGGTTGACAATTCTCGCTGAAAAGTTCTTATGAGGATACCGCTAGGAAACTTGCTAGCTGTTGGCAATTGATAATCAGTAGTTTCCAAATTATACATAAACGTAGCGGGAGAGAATTTCCAGGGAAAGCGACGAACTAACTTTTTTAATTTAATGTAAAAATCAGAATGCATTTTCTCTATTAGGATTTCTGTTTCTAAGTTGCATGATAAATAAAGCATAGCTAGGACATGTTTATATATATATATATATATATATATATATATATAGAGAGAGAGAGAGAGAGAGAGAGAGAGAGAGAGATTAAGTATGCAAGTTTGTTTTCTAATCATCAAATATTAATTGCTACTTACATTCAAATGTTACCTATTAACTTAAGTTATTGGGTTAAGTGCTACACATGATGTGGTCTACTATAAGATTCAAATATTAATACACTTAATTAATAAAACTTTTGATGTAAATAATTTAATTGACAATACTATCATAAAATACAATTGTTAGTCAAATATGCATTCTTTTTCTGCTTTTCTCTTCTCAGATGTTGGTGGATAAACTTTGGTAATAAGATTTGAATACTTAAGAGAGTTCATCAGAGTCTTAGAATTGTCTTTAGCTTCTTTTGTAAAGTTAATGAATGAACCTATAAAACTAAAATATCATTGGCAGCCGCTTGGTGGAAACTAGTAGAATACAAGAGGCAGAAAACTCAAAATAAATTAATATTTCAGAAAATATGTGTGCAAGTAGATAACAGACAAACAATAAAACAACTAATAAACCAGATCCATGAAACCAAAGCAAACAATAGCTTAGCAGTCCGAAACTGAAGATTAGCCTCACCAACGCAAATGTATAAGAAACCAATACACTACAAGAGTAGTATTACCACCAGGAGAACAAGTAGAAAATAAAAACAGGATGCATCACTACATTAACCTTTTTTTGGAAATTAAACTTTATGCCCATCAAGAGAGCATGAGTACCTCTTAACATCATCGTGGCGTTTAAACAAAACATCTGTGTTAAAGACGTACATAATTCTATTCACATACCACTTTTAGGCCTAAACTCAATGCCTTCAATAATGAGGCCACACTTACTTTGGGAACAATTATTATCCAAAAGAGTATACATCAATGTTCCATCATCGCCATATCTGTTGAAGAACTCACCCATCTCAATCTCCATCCATCCATCTCCTCTATCTCGAGTTAGTCGAGGAATATTTTGTGGAGAAATCAGGAATGCATTGCGCCTTTCCCCTCCATCTCTTCCTTCAAAATAAACACCAAAACGCACAGGCCTTGTTTCAAACCCGTATCTAAGTGCAGCAAACTTGAAAACAAGGTAAATTCCATAAGTGGTATTGGGGCACAAAATGTTAGTCTCTAGCTTCCCCTTGACTTCAAGCCACCATACACACCTGAGTTCAGCCACTTCAGCAAACCTGCAAATACATTGACATATGAATGTAACAACACAGGGAACTCCCATCTAAAGCACATGAAAGAATAAAATATAAACAGTTGAAAACAGAACAAACCTAGACTCTGGTAGAGATGGCCATTCCCAATATTGAGGTGTAATAACCCTAAGCCCTCTTGCTCCAACCATGTAACATCTTTTTCCAGTCTCTTTCTCTAATACAAAGCTCTGAATCAAAGGATGATAATGTTATATATGTTTGAACAAGCAGATGTCATTTCAACAAATTTGATGGATTTTTGTTTCCTCCAAGTTAATAATCATAACTGTTTGAAATTTGCAGTGCAATACATGGAATTAGATGGCTACAGGTGACAAAATTTACCATATACAAAACAGTACTGTTTACATTATTAAAATAAATAAATAAATAAATGAAAATAAAAATAAATTCAGCTTAAAATCATCCAAAGATTAGATGGGGGTTGACTTAACATTCCCATCTCAGACTGCAAAACAAGATAGAAGAGTTAAAAAGCTAAGAAATTTGAAGATCATCCAAGCCCTAAGCAACACTAAAATGAAGTGATTTCTAAAAAAATTTTTTGACATGATTTATGTATAAATTTGGGAAGTGGGTCTTGCTCACCATAGTACCATTGTTGATGATGGTGGGACAAAGATGGAAAAACAAATCCTTCTTGGACAGGGAAAGTAAACGTGGTGAATTGGAAATCATCTCCTGGAAATTGAGGGGCAGAAACCTCTCCCAGGCGATATCTGAATCGGCAGCTGATTTGAAGACAGGAGACACCACTGACAATCTGCAGGCATCACGAGGCGACGTACGGGAGATGATCTGGGAAATGCACTCTTGTGGCAAAGCAACAGTTATGTCCACCATTTTGCTAATCAATTCTCCTTCAATTTCCTTTTCAACTCAACTACTAAGCTTTGATACAAACAAAACAAGAGCTACAAAACACAAATTTGAAATGGGTTAAGTTAATTTACCTAGTTAAGTTGCAGATGATGCTGCTGAGCCGAAGCAGGAGCTCACCAAGAAGATAACAGCGGAGGATCAGACAATATGTGCTCAATATAATACTAACAAAATAATAATAATGTTGGAAAAGATGATGTGTTAGAGTTAGAGTTCGAGTTATACTTAAGAGTTACAGTTACCTTATCTACCAGCTGAAGAAGATATCACACTCAATTTGATCTAAAAATTTGTTTGTTAAGGCTGAAGAGCTCATGCCAAGCCAACACTTTTTGTTAAGGGAAGGTCTGGAATGGAACTACTGAAGTCAACGATCAGTGAATAATATACAAATTTTATTTTTTTTCCTATATTGTTTTTTTATTTTTATATTATTTTGAAGTCTAGAAAATTTTATGGGTATTTTAGTTAATTCGTATTATTTTTAACTAAAAATAGTAAAGGGGTATAATTCTAATACTAGAGAAATCCATATTCTGTTGTTCATCACGGCTCTGCTGAAGGAACCTATTACTTTTACACTAATCATTCATCATTCACCATGCCACGCCACTTTTATTCAAGCACTTACTCTTCAATACATTAAATTTATAATACAATGAGAAAAGTTTGACATTGATTTCGGAGGATTGAGAACTAATCTTAGGGTTATATTCATACTTGCTTGTGCAATTTTGGAAATGAGACCTGAATTAAGTCTTTTTTTTTTGGTTAAATAAAAATAAAATTCTCTAGTTCTATACATCAATCTTTATCACTTTAGTTTCCTATCTAACTCTTTGGAACAAATTACATTAATAAAAAAAAATCACTACTTGTCTATTTTATTCGCATTTCCTTTGTGATAAGTATTCATTTCTAAAAATTAAGTCACGTTATCCTTACAAGGAGTCTATCTCCACTTCGTTTTTTAAACTTGAGTTATGATAAATTGCAATGTGATGATTCCTATAGATTAACTTCTAGACTTGGAGAGGAACTTCGGTGCATCTGCTGCACCGATGATTTAGCCCTAGACTTGACGAAGAGGCAAAGAGAGTACAAAGTCAGATAAATGATGACCCTTTTTTCTGTTTTCTAATGTATTATTGTTTTCTTATTTAGTAGAAGTTACTATTCTTATTATAAGTGCATCAACATACAAGGTGTAATTCTTTTTTTTTTTAATACACAAAATGCTTCAATAATAATATTTGAAATCACTTCTTGTTTGTTCAACAACAGCAAATATGTAATTACTTATCAATCACTTATATTTAGGTAAAAAGAAATAAAATTTTAGGGCAAAAGAAGAAATCTGAACCGAATTTATGTCCTGCAATAATCCTGCTTGATCACCGACTAGAGAAGATAATGAGCCAACCCCAAGTCAATGGCCTTTGGGCTTGGGCACTGTAATCCCTCCGACAACGTCTGGGATTAATGGACTAGTAAAATGCTTGTGGCTTTGATAAATGGGCCAGAAATAAAAGCATAATTGAGTTGGGTTAATGGGCAAACTCCAACCCAGTTTTTTTCTAAACCTTTGATTATATTTCCAAGACTTGGGGTTGTTTATTCGAACTTATTCCAAAAAAGATATTATAAGATTAGATTCTATGAGAGTAGAACTTGTCAAAATATAATAAAAATATTGGTTAACTAATTGAATAAATGTATTAGATATCAAATTACAAAAAAGAGTTTTATTATAAATGAAGCATAAATTAAAAATTAAAGACGGATATCTTTAATATTTCAACACTTTAAAAGGCTAAAAAATTAAATCATTGAAAAATTAACCTTCAAATTTAAACTTCTACTAATAGACATAAAACAACTTATAATCACTTAATGACAAGCTCTTCAGATGACAGTTAAATGACATGAAGAAAGAATAATTGAAGAAATTTTAATGTTCAAAAGCTCTTTCAATTAATAGATAAGTCAAAATACATGTTCTCTTTTTTATTTTACTGTTAAGACATTGTTTTTGTACCCATAAAATCTTGCATGTAAAATAAAATTTTGAATTTCCAATTGTAATACTAATAGACTAAAAGAAATTTATGAATTAATTACATCTCTTTAATTACTTAAGCCACGTGATCTCTTTTTTTTTCCCTTATTTAATTTATAAACTCTTTAGTAATTTTATTTTGTAAATGAGATTTTTTTTCTATTTGCAAGATCTTTCGGACATAATATGCTAACATATTTATTAGGAAAAAAATTCGTCGAAAGGTTTTTGATTTTTTTTCTCCGTGTTATCTTTTTTAATTAAAATAACCATAACATTGTTACAGAAATTATTTTCAAATTAAACTTCTAAATGCAGTTTAAGTAGGTAGCTAGACTTCTTAATTATTTAATGAATTGACTTGCTTCCGTAAAGGAATAGATTATTAACTGGATTAACTTGTATGAGAGATTCGATCCATTTCTACAAAGCCATAAAATTTAGCTAAAATTAAAAGTTTTTTATTAAGTAATAGGAGATAATAAAATAAGCTACAATTTCGTTTTTCCACATTAATTGATTGAAAGCATTTTTGGGTACAAAAGACAAAATATAATGTCAATGCCTAGCTCGCCACTAATTTAAGCCGTGCACCTTTAAATGTATTTAGAAATATTATTATTCCTACATAATCATTTAATTATTTGAATAAATTAGGTAATTATATGTATTAATTAGTCTGAGATTGTGGAACCACTTGTAATTTTCTTATTTTGTTTAACGTATAAATCTCAAGCAAGTACCTTAATGTTATGAAGTTTGTTACTTTTCTAAAAATTTAAGCTTGTAGACGTAGGTTTAACTTTAGTATTTTCATGCTCTATTACGTCCCCTCATGTGCAAGGGACCCACGCACTTGCAACGTATACCAAATCACACCTCACATATTTTAGTGGCTCATACAAGTAGGCTAAACAACACTTTTTTAGTATTTTCATTCTCTATTAAATGCGACGTGGTTCAAATATTGCCGCTTTTTTTTTCCTTCTTGTTTAAAATATTAGTTGCTAGATTCATATTTAATTTGAGATAATGAATGACTAATAATAAATATTTTTTTTTATTTTAATGAAGCATCCAAATGGATCATATTAATCAATGAGCAATACTACCTACAACTCACTTATAACCAATTCTCTCTACAATATGATTTAAGAAAAATTTACTGGAAGAGGAAAAAACAAAAATAATAAAAGAAGTTATATCTCCAATAGAAGTTTGCCAACTCAGACTGTAAGGAGAGTTGGTTGTAAGTGGATTGTAGGTATAGTATTATTTTTAATCAATCAAAATTACGTAAAATTTTACGTTTTTAAATAAATTCTTTTATTTGTGTCAAATTTTTATAATTTTAAATTGTTTCATAAAGTGCGTGTTAGTTAGTTTAGTTGCTTGTGCAGTTGAATAAGAGATTTGAAATCAACCCTCGCCAGTGTAGGGATTTATATTATATTTATAAGTATAAAAATAAATATTTTTAGTAATTATATATCGTTACCATATATAAAACTTTTAGGAATATATGTTAATAAGAAAGTTTTAACGAATTTGAGTTTAAGAATATATGTTAACTCTAAAAAATTGGTATAATATCTTTTAAAGTTACATTCAATAATAAAAAAATTATTAAAAATTATTTAATTGAGAAAAAATAAGTGGATGTAGTGTTAAAAATAGATTTCATAATCAAACAGTATGGTTTTCAAGAGATTTTATAAAGCCTTTAAGCTATTAATATGTAACTTTAGAATATACATTAATACTATTTATATTAATATAATATTTTATATATTATTTAGTAGATGATAAGGTGTAAATCAAAGCATATAATAGGGAAGACTATGCGATAGTTTCGGCGGGTGAGATTTCATTCTCATAGATATTATAGAAAAAGAGAGCGCATATTATAAATAATAAGATTTTTACACAAAAAATTCCAAAACTCATCCATCAAACTACTTATTACGGTTAATTGAATGATGGCCTTTCACGGGAATAAACAAACAACAAACATCAGCCCTCACGTGCAATTAATGGAAGAAAAACTCAAAATTTGTATCGAAAACTAGAAGATAATTAATTTTGCAAATTTACTTAATTTGGTTTAATTTCTTTTTCCTGATGTCCATTCTATAAAAAGCAACGGAGTTAGAAGTCTTCAAAGCTAGGTTTATTTTCCTTGAATTGCAAGGGAATCACGTTTAGTAGATTACAAAACGTCAAGTTTTTGAAGACACGGCTTCTTTCGGTTAATTATTGAGTTAAGATATTTATTATAATGAAGAGATTAGGTGCACATGACAAGGAGATCAATTATGATAATTAAAGAAAAATTTATGATTGCATGGATTGATGCGACTAAGCACATCCTTTGCTTCTATAACTACTAGCAATTTTCCCAAATGATAATCACAACCTGAGTACTAATATACATAGCTAATTATAGCAGTTCGCAAAGTATTCTTGAATTGAAATTAAAATAAATACCAGAGTGTCGTGACTGGTAAGAGTAGAAAGCCATCTAGCTAGTCATGGTACTTTCCTAGCTTTCTTTTAAGCAAAGCATGTGCGTAGTCGCTATCAATCCATGCAATCATAATTTTTTCAATGTGACCCGGCTTTTATGTAGCGTAATAGTGCTGAGTCTCTTTTTTTTTTTTTAGCTTCTGCCATTTTTTTAACTGATATTTATCAATTTGCTGTTTGAGAAATCTATGATTTTGAGCATGGTTATAACCCTCTTCAATTCAATACCAGTTCCTTTTATCGTCAGTGATGCAGAATACTGATAAGAGATGTTCCTCATAGACACTACTTAAAATTTTCAAAAGACCTTGTTGGCAAAAGACTTGTGAAACCATTGTGAGATATGTCCACTATTTGCAACCCGGCAACTGCAAAATATAATTCAAGAATCATCAGTAAGACCATGAAATCTATTAGACCTCGAAAGAGGAACTTGCAGATTTGGAAATGTTCGAGGAATCCTGCCCCAGAATTTGATCATCCGCAGATCTAATTCAAATACACTTTAATAGTTGACAAGACATGGTGGAAAAATTCCACTCAAACCTTTATTGGACATGTCAAGAAACAAGAATGTTAACATGGCGCAAATTGCAAAATGAAGGGAACCCTCCAGTCAATTTATTTACTGCGTGCAACATAGAAGAATATCATGCTAGGTGGTACTACAGCAAGTGGTCCTTGATGTAAGCTGAAACGGAGGTCTAGATATTTTAGGCGCATTGATGGAGTTTTTCAAACTTTATCAGAAAATTATGAGAAAGATCCAAATAAATCTGTCACACCCTACAACCTTAACAGATTTATAAGTGATTATGGACGCTCATTCCCATGGAAATCAATTAAGACTCAAGCATCAAACATGTCTATTTTATATCAACTAGAGTTCCCCATACAACTTATAAACTATTGCGTTGTATCGTACACATACTAGGTAATACAAAACAACATCAAAATTATTATAACAATGCAAGAAAACTGCAGCGGTGTCGTAGTTGCCAAGAGAACTCAAGTCATTATGAAGCCAAAATCCTCCATGCATCATTACACTATCAATCACCTGAGGCACACAATAAATTTAATGAGTATTTAACTTAGTAAGTAAGCTATAAGTGGTAGTATAATCAAACCTATGAAAAATCAAGTAAAAGGGTAAACACTGTTCATATCTTGATTAACAAGTAACAATTTCTTGAGTCAGAAGTTACCAATATAGTGTTGACTATTTATAGTTTGCGCTCCTGTGCGATGGAGTTGGCACGCCTGCCCCAAGTCTCGGATTGACAACCATTTTCACATACCAAAACGGTGCTCCTGCTCCACTTGATTTGCGCAATTTCTATCTAGAAAATTTTAGGTCAGTTAAATATGTGCTCTGGTGCCACTAATCTCGCACGCCTACGCCAACTCACAATTTGGTCTATCTTTTGTAACTTATTTTTCACTCTTTAATCCAATCATACGCACACTAATGTCAACTCATACTTGCCTTTCTCAGTCTATTACCCTCATTTACACACACATTCACTTGTTCTAGTACACATTTGCCATTTTTCGGGCCATTTCATCATGTATGCATATACACATATCATTTCACGCATGCCCTTTGGGCAATTCTATACATACACATGTGCCCCTTTTTAAATTTCACACAGCCTTAGGAGTACACATATATCATAAATTTTATCACCATATTGAGGCTAGTCCAATAAATGGGCGATACCGAACCCATGTACCGAATCCTTCCTAAGGAAGCACATGGTTCGAATCTCACCTCATTCATTCAATCACAAGGTCTGAACCAAAATACAATTCAATGTGACCTCGAGGACACATATGGCACACATAGTCACAAACTTGAGGATAGTCCAACAATCTGGGTGATACCAGTCCCATGCTATCGAATCCTATATAAGAAAGCACATGGTCTGGACCTCCCCTCATCATTCATTCACAAGCATATGGCACTTTGGGGTTTATAACCTTCAAGAGATGACCCCCATGCAATAATCATGTATTGAGTACTCAAGATTTCGGCATGCCATTCACATTCATAACATTTCATATCACAATTCATGCCTTCCTTATCCACATTCACACTCAAGCTCATGAGCGAAGCTTTGAGTTAAGTTTCATATCCATCACAACGCACCCTAATAATGTAATTATCATAGTATTACATTATTACAAATCCTTACAAAATTTTACATACCAATAAAGTACATATCTGAAAATGTTTCCGCCAAAAATCACAACATTATACTGGGTTTAAGTCAATCAAAAGCATTTTGTATCACTTACTCTGTTTTGAAAGTAAGAATTTTCAGTTCGACATGCCCAACTTTCAAAATTCACATCAATTCATGCAAAGCTTCAAATTCAATGAAAATTTACCGTCTAATAGAAAACATGTTCAATAACTTGCATACAAAAAAACTAAAAATTTTCATTAAGATTTGTCCCTTTAAATCGAGTTCATTCCCCCTACTCTGTTTTAAAAGAAGGGAAGTCAAAATTTTGAGCTAGAAATTCAAAAATTCGCTAAAAATCATATACTTTGAATTTTTGAGTGATTCAAAATTCTACATATATACTCCTAGGCATGTCTAGTTTCACCTATATAGATTTGAAAACCAGAAGGTGACCCTAGAATTTATAGAATTTTTTAGACTAGTCACTGCTCAGTAAAGAAATTCTGCAGGATTTGTAATTAAACATGGTTTCTAGCTTCCTATCATCATGCAATCCCTTTAAATCTTTCTAACCCACATAAAATCATGTTTTTAAACAAATATCAGAACATGCATAACACAACTAGCCCATAAATCATGATATATCACATTAATTTCTTGCAAAATCAATGCAACAATGCAAGAAATTGAAGGAGTTAATTCCTACCTCCAGCTTGCTTCTTGCTTCCTTCTTCTTGCTTGATTTGTTGGCAAAATTGAGGGGAAACAGATGAGAGCTGGGATGTAGGGATAAGATCAAAAAATGAGCAAATTATGTAGAATTCTCTCCCTATATACTTATCCAAGTAGGCAAAATTTCAATTTAGTCCCTCAAGTTTTGTAGGTCTTCCTACAAGATCCTTCCTCACTCATTTTATTACATATCACTCCTATGTATGTACATAACTCATAATGCTAATCATATGCATATTATAGTGTAATTGTAAGTTGAGCCCACTTACAAGCTTAGAGTGTCACAAAAATAAATAGTGCCAAAGTTGTGAATCCCTTCACTAAAAACTACCTCGAATTTTTTGTTCAGAAAATCCAAATATTGCAAGTGTTCTGAGTTTCTTAAGAAAATTGGAAATTCAATTAGGTTGCAAGAAGAAAAATAGAACTTTTGAAGCTTGGGCAAGGTAAAGTTGACAAAATTATATGTCCTTAAAGACAAGAGATGATTATGTGAAAGATTAACATATACAAGGTTTTTGAGCTTTGAAAACCTATCCGAATAAAAAACACGACTCAAGTTATTTGATGAAAGATCTAGAACAATGAGGTTCACAAGTTCTGATGTGGAAGCTAGAGATAAGCCATTAAGCTCATTACCCGGTAAATGAACATACTTTAGGGAACAAGATGGCAAAGAAAGCAAGCATGATGGTTATCTGCTAGATATTTTCTAAAAATAAAAAATAAAAAAATAAAATTCAACAAGATCTTAAAAAAATTAAAAAAAAAGGGAAGCCACCCTATATCAGAGCCAAGTTTCAATCCTGGGACTTGTGGGTTATAGGCCCACCACGCTTCAGCTGCGCCACTCTGATGGCTGCAATTTTGTTGCATATAGAAAGCTCTTTGTATGACAAGGAAGAGAATCAAGTGGAAAAGTCTAAATGAGAGAGATCTATGGGATTGAATATGGATGATGGCAACTGAGCATTGAAACTATTATATAGGAAAGATATAGATAAGTTAATTTGCTGGGGTTACCTGTAACACCTAGAAATTGTCCTGAAAGGTGTTTATTGCAAGATCAATTGAAGCCAGGATAGACAAGTGAGAGATTTTAGAGGGAATTTAGCCTGAAAAATAGGATGAAAAAGATTGATGTGTCAATTAGTAAACCCACCAAAGTTGGAAGATATTTTGGAGTATCTAAAATTGTTGCAATGGAAAAAGGATAGAGGAAGAGACAGATGTTATAATGGATAGAGCCAAGGAATCGACTAGACCTAAGATCAAGGCTGATAAGATGACCTCTCAATCCACCACGAGTGACTCCAAGCATCCCCATGAGCAGCAATCACTACCTTCCTTCCAAGAGATTGTCTTGGAATAAAAACAAGCATATTCATAATAACTATGAAAAGTAGTAGAACTTTTAATGAAAGAGAGCTACTAAAATGGAGCAAGGCAAAGCTTTGTTCAAGAAAGCAGAGTTTCTTGGAAGTACGAGATGAATTAAAAGACTAGCTAGGAACCAAAAACATTCCTATTCAAGATGAAGATGAGAAGGAGAAGGAATATATACTGCCACAGAAGTCCTAACATATTTTTCTTTTCAAGAATGCGAAGTGGAAAGGCTTTCTAAGGTTTAATTATAACTCTTCACTGCCAGCCATTTACATATGTTGTTTCAAGCATCCACACTGTTAGTTATCCTCTAGTACCTAAATGCAATTCCGATAATGTTACATCTACAACTTATTTACAACCAACCTTTTTAGCAAAATATTACTGGACAGACATGAATGGAGCCAAGAGAGGAAAAGAAAGAGCAATTGCCTCTTCTGATTTTTTGTTTTGTTTTTTTTTTTTTTTTAATGGCCTTTCAACTATACTATGTTTGAAAATTATCAACTTTGTTGACAATCAAAAATTAACAAATATTCATACTTCTATTTTTCTTTTGCTTTCATCAAACAAAACTTTGAAACTTCTACTTTTAATTTTTAATCACTTAGTTTATGGTTCATCTAATCTATACTAATATTACAATTTGGTGTCTATTGAAAGATATAAGTGTTTTTTTATCGAATTTTCTATTCTTAATCACGGGTTAATCTATATATATTAAACGATTTGAGAGTGTTTTACATATAATACATTTTGTTGAAATTTATTTAAAAAACTAATAGGGATGAATGGTTAACCAGTATTTTTCTTATTTAATGAATTATAAACTTCAATGGCAATAATATGCAAATCTCGATGTCATGCACATAAAACTTTCAAATTTTCAAATCATGTAATGGAAAGCTATTTTTATTATATAAAATATATATTAAAATAAAATGAAAGATGTTAAATTACATGACATGATGAGTCTATCTGAAGGTGTTAAAATTGGACATATGTTAGAGCTTAAATATTATTATTCAAAACAAATAAATACATCAGAGCATAGACCGGTCAACATTGTGTTTCCAAAGATTTGACAATTGGGAGATTCACACCTTATTCAGTTCCAGATTTTATGCTTTTCTACTTATCATTCATTCATCAATGAAACCAAAAGCGATTAAACAAATGCTTCTTGGTATGGAAGAACAGGGACGGCAAGATTAAAAAGTAAAGATTATGTGACTTTGGAATACTCTCATGAAAAATTTTCAAAAGAATTTTCTTAGAAAATCCATGTTGCCACTATTGCTAGGGAGCAGCCAACTAAGAGTAGTTTTGTGCTAAATTTTTTGCTTATGGAAGTTAATATTTTCGTAAATAGCCATGATTCATTTGTAAAAGTCCAAAAAAGAGCTACAACAAACATAGAATAATTATTTCCAAAGAATTTTCTGCACTTTGATTCTGATTTGGTTACCCTGAAAACTGCTAATAGTTTCTCAAGAGAATATGCAGTTCATGCATATTTAACTAGTTATGCTTCAACATCTTGTCAATCACCAAGTTGAGAAAAGAGAGAAAACCATATGGATCTATAGTCATGAAAAATAGCAAGAAGTATTATAGAAAGAAGATTAAAATACTCACCACATTAAGAGAATCCTAGCATGCACTTGTTAAATGATTCTTCTTTTGAATTTTTTGAGTCTTTCCAGCAATTTTAGCTACACCTTGTCAACCATCCTTGCAAACCATTGTCGTTTTCCAGTTCAGAGAACAATGTATCCGATAGACAAGCCCATAACCAGCCTACTTGCATAACCCATCATGATGATTCTCCAATCAAACTGGATTGAAGTATTGTACTCTTTCAGGAAGATTGAAGTTGATGGCTGAGGTGCCTTGTCATTGTTATTATTTTTTTACAATGGTAATCCGCAGAACCCTAAATTCCTAATATAAGAGTTACCTTCAAATGTGTCAAACTGCTTCCCTTTAGGTATTTGTCCCACAAGTTTGTTGAAGGAAAGGTTTAACATAGAAAGATAATTTAGGTTCGTCAATTGCACAGGAACTTGACCAACAAGCTTCTTTTTTATAGGTCTAATGATTCAATCTCTATCGAAACTCCCAATGATGATGGAATATGACAAGTTAGGTTGTTGTGAGAAATATTGAGTACTTTGAGTGCCTGAAGCTTACAACTGTTTTCGAAATTGGTCGTAGAAATTGGTTTTTCGATAGATCAATGCCTCTAAAATTGATTAAAATTTTCGCCATTGGAATTTCATTCCTTTCACAGTCAAAATCACAGAATATTGGTTAGTAAAGTTTTTCGAATACTTCCCTTGCATATAATCAATTTCTACAGACATCATAGCCTTGAAATTTTGAAACTACCATATAGGCAAAAGGTCTGTGAAGCCATTACGAGACATGTCAATTATTTTCAATCTAAGGAAGGGAAATCTTGTTTCAGAACTTTCAAGTAGACAATAAAATCCATTAGATCTGAGGATAAGAACCTGTAGGTATGGAAGAGTCGCTAACCAATGGGGAAAGGCATCAATAACACTGTTACTCCCAAGATCTAGAACTTCCAAGGCACTACGATTGACCAAAGATGGAGGTAATGGTCCTTCCAATTGATTGCGATTAAGGTTGAAAACCCTCAACAAGTTATTTTCTGCACATATGTGAGGAATACTGTTGACAAAGTTGTTCATCCTTAAATATAAGACAGTGAGTTTATTAAAGTTGACAAGATATCGAGGAATGATTCCATTCAATTGTTACTAGAAAAGTCAAGAATGTAAATATCGCTCAATTTGCAAAAAGATAAAGGGATTTCTACTGTCAAATTATTGTGTGAAACTTAGAAGAATCTAACACCATCTGGAGGTTCTACAAGTTGTCCTTGAAGCATGTGAGAAAGATTTAGACGAATCAATTTATAGCGCAATTTTGAATCAGTTGTAGAAATTGGCCAGAATTTCTGTTGTTGGAAAGGTCTAAATATTTAAAACTATTTGAGTTTCTCAAGAAAATTAGGAATAAAGAAACCAAACATCTCTAGCTTGGGCAAGGTAAAGTTGAGACTACTGTAGGTTCTCAAAGAAAGAAGGGAGTTATGTGAAAGATCAAAATACTCTAGATTTTTAAGTTTTGAGAACGTTTCTGACTTAATAACACTACCTAGGTTATTCGATGAAAGATAAAGAGTAGTGAGATTCACACGTTCAAATACGGTAATTGGAAATTGAACCATGAATCTCATTACTAGCAAAATTGACATGCTTCAATGAACCAGGGTGCTAGAATTTGTAAATGGGACCTGTAAATTTGCAAGATGGTATCCTGCTAGTCAAAAAATTAACAGATAATCTGAGTACAACGAGGTTTGTAAGGCCATTCACATGATAAGGAAAATGGCTCTCAACTTGATTGTTGTAAAATAATAAAGAAGAAAGATGTATGAGATTTAATACTGATGATGGCAACTAATGATTGAAATTATTTTGGGAAAGATATAAAGGAGTTAATTTACTGAGGTTACCCATAACATCTGGAAACTGTCCTGAAAAGTTGTTTTCTTCTAGAGATAACATGGTCAGTTGTACAAGGTTAGAAATGGCTGCCGGAACTTGACTAGTAAAACCATTTGACCCCAAGTCCAAATAGGTTATTCCTATGAGGTCCCCAAGTGATTTTGCAACTGAGCCTTCAAAGCTGCAGAGAGAAAGATATAGTTCAGTCAAAAATATAAGATTACCTATTGCATCAGGTAGTTCTCCTCTGAAATGTGTCATATAAAGGTGCTATGATCTGAGGAGACTACTCTAGTTAGACCTTGGTAAACTACCTGTGTGACGTGCATTTGTTGATACTCTTAAGGTCCAAAGAAATGGGAACCGCAAAGCTTCACTTGGAAATTCGCCTTGCATATTCACATTTCTAAGACTAAGAGATATTAAAGAAGAAGGTAAGTTCACCAAGCGAGCAGGTTCAGCTGCATAAGTCTGATATTCACACATTATTTACACCTATTATCTTGAGTTTTCTATCCCTCTTTTGTGTTTAATTGATGAATTTAATCTAAATTTGTATGAATTCTACGAGGTCTTTTTTTACCCCTCCCTTCTTTTAAGCTTATATAGTTATGTGCTATAATCATATGATACTAGAACTGATTGAAGAACAAAATAAAAAAGATTTATTTGGGATTCTTCTTTTATGACTAAAATTTCATTGAATTAAACATGGCTGGAAACTCTATTATTCCATTGACAAATATATTTTACAGCCTTCGGTAACTTTGATGGAAATTTCTGAAAACTTCATACATTACATATGTGTCTCACATGATAGGGAGACTGCATTCACTCAAACTGGATCTCGTACTCATGTTTCTGCTACTCATTTTGTTATACTCCTATTTTTAATATGTTGAATAACTTTAGTCTAATCAACAATGCATTATATACTGAATTGAGCGAATTTTTTTTGTCTAGATGCAAAATCTTGGGTTGCAACCATCAAACCATGCATATGATGGCTTTATCAGAGCTGTTGTTTATGAGAGAGGTCTCAGCAATTGCATGGAAGTGGTGAGTCATGCTGATTAAGGGCATGTGTTGGTTATGATCAGAACTTTTTCCCCTTGTACTGATAATTTTGCCCATTTTTGCTCCATTTCTTCCCATGAAAATTATATTGAACTTTTTACTCATCTTTCTACAGTTAAAAGTAATGCAACAGAAGAATTTGAAGCCACTGGATTCAACTCTTGCAACACTCTCAATTAAATGCAACAAATATTTGGAATTGGACTTGGCTGAGGCTTTACTGGATCAAATTTTCGGATGTCCATATCCTCATTCTTTTAATGCTTTTCTTGCAGCATGTGACACCATCGTATGCAAATACTTTTAGAAGCTAAATCTATGCAACACATTGGTTCTCCATGTGTGATTCTTTATTGTAAATTACTCCAGTTACTTCTATTTTGTTTCTTAATTGTACATCACAGGAATGTACAGACCACAATCGGATACAATTTACATGGAAACTGTATATCCCGTACTTAGGCAAGTAGATCCCATGAGTTTGATCCTCTTGCCACCAACTTTAAAAATCATTAATGTAACTCTTATAATTTGTTAATGGTTGCTCACATAAATTTCTATATTTGCAGCATGTTCAGCCTAATGTTTCTACATTTCTTCCTGTATGGTTGCAACATTTTTATGTGGAGGAAGACTCGTATAAACTACAGCTTCATCTTTGAGTCACTAATAGAAAAATAGGATATAGCAACAGAGCTTTTGCAACGTGCACACAGGGCACGTTGCCAAAGCCCTTTTTTCGCAACGTGCATTCAATGCACGTTGCGAAAAATGATTTTTAGCAACGTGCAAAATAAGCACGTTGCTAAAAGTCTTTATCGCAACATGCATTTCCTGCACGTTGCGAAAAATTAAGCATATAGCAACGTGCACAAATTGCACGTTGCGAAATGATTTTTTATTATGAATTTATTTTTATAATTAAAAAGAAAATACTAAATATCAAAATAAAGAAAATACAATTTTACTAGTTAATTTTAAAATAGGAAAATAAACATTATCCATTTACTTAAAAATTAAAAAATTTAAAGAAATAAATAAATTAATTTTTATAAAATTTTAAAGTTAAGTAAATGAATTAATATTTTAAAAGAACCTTAAGAATAAAAAAATATATAAAAAAGAGTACTCTTGCATAATATAATTTATTTAATTTTTTACATTAAAAACTTTAAAAAATAAATGAAATTATTTTAATTTTAAAATTTATGTAAGACTACAATGATTTAACTTATTTATTTAAATAATTATTAAGAAATTAAAATACTAAGATAAATATATATTGAAATAATATAAATTTCTGTTAAATACAAAATTATTACAATTTAAAATCTTTGGCTAACAAATTATAACAAATAAAATATTAAATAATATAATTTTATTGTTAAATAAATATATTAATATTTAAAATCTAAAAGCAGAAATTACAACTAAAAAAATTAAATTAGTTAATCTATTTAGAAAGAGAAACGTAAACGTCGACGTTTTGCCCTTTAATGGTGTGCAATTTAGCCCCAAATCAATCTAATTCAACCCCAAATCGTGGCTCCCCTCCTCCACCGTTGCAGCGTCCAAACTCCTCCTCTGTCACGCTTCTAGCCCTTGCTTGCGGCCAAACACCTCTATCCTGCTAGCGGCTAGCCTCTCATGCTCACAACTCGCCTCGTCTTCACCTTCTCTGTCACACTTGTAACTCGCCTCCACTCCATCGTCCCTTGTGCTCGTAGCCACCTCTACTCTTGTCTGTCACAGCTACCTCTGCTGGCCCTGCCCTCAATCACTTTGTAAGTATAAATTGGCCTACCTCCTTTATATTTTGTTAAACAGCAACGTAAAGACATCCTTATTTCTAACAATATTTTATATTTTAGAGTTACTCTCCTCTCTTGAAGCAGAACTTCTTCTGTAGAAGCATAAGAGGTGGAGGTCCCTGTTATGTATGTTTAGTCTCTTGAAACATTTCCTAAAGACACCCTAGCTAGCATGCATGTATACAAATTACAGCTTTCATGTTCACTGAAAGGCAGATAGGACAATTGTTATAACGTTTTTCTATTATTTTCTACATGCCAATCGGCCGCCCAGATCCAGATTTATATCTCAACTCTTCACTTTTTTTCGAAAAATCTTTGAAAATCAAAAGGGAAGGCTCACTCTTTGTATAATTTTTATGAAAAAAAGAAAGCCCAACCATAGACTATGACATTGAAGTTTCTGGCGAAAAGCTAAACCATGTTGGCGGGGTTGGCCCAGAAGGCAGGAATTGCCGACTGACATTTTTGTTGGCAAGTGGAGTGGTGCCAAGTGACATATCACAATTGCACAGCGTTCGCTCTTAAGTAGGTCAAAAGGCAAGGGAGGTAGCACAATATGACAATTACATATCATGCACTTTGCATTGACAGTCTTCTTCAACAATAATATTAGATAGCTTTTGGAATAATCCTAGGATATTCTTCTTTTTGCTACAATTATTTTGCCTTTGATGTGATCAGGATTTGAAATTAAGACTTCTTGAGACTTTATCAATTAAACTATTTAGTATGTACCCAATGTTTTAATATCTTAATTAATACATCAAAAAACAGGTTTTTCTAATGTGAAAGCTACTTTTTTTGGCGAAATAGTAGAAAAACCAAATTAGCTTCCACATAATAAAGGGCAGGTTCAGGTCTCTACAAAACCTTTTTCTGAATAAAATTAATGACCTGGAGTGCAAGATGGTGAAAAGACTTCCCCAAAGCTAGCCTTGATGAGTGCAAAGACTTCCCCAAATCCTCATCACATCAAAGGCAAAATAATTATAGCAAAAAGAAGAATATTCTAGGATTATTCCGAAAGCTTAATCTGAGGCCTCCATGCACTAGAATCAATTCCACGTCATATATCTACATCAATGCTAATGGTCAAGATCTTTGTCTTGTAGTGCATATTTTCCGAACAGCATGTTGGAATAATATGAATTCAATATTGTTGTCAAGTAATTAATAATATTTTTCCTCCATAAATGATACCAATAGAGAAGTTATTTATAAAAAATCAAGACAAATAGTCGTTGTACCAAAATCTTCCATTTGCATAAATATAATGTCCAAATTTTAAGTTTTCTGCAGCAAAGCTTTTTAGAAGAGTTGGAGAGAACTATTGCATTACTGGCTTTTGAAGATGTATCCAACTGCCCTGTTGGAGACCTTCTGGACATATCACAGAGACTGGAGAAAGCAAGTGAGGTTAATGCAGCCATCCTCACAAGCCAAGAGTCATGAAAAAGGTTAGCATGGTTGATATACGTGTGTGTAAAGTATTAATTTATTTTTATTGGAAAAGAGACATTCATAATTATATGAATTTGTATAATAAATTGAAGTATTTAGTTATTTTTTAATTTATACTCTCTTCATAAGTTTTATATTTTACAACTTTAATAGAATATAACTTGATATAATAGTACACCTAGATGCTTGCACTATTTTATTTTGTTAGCAAGTGCTTATAATTAAGTGTATATAGATGAAGCAAATGATATAATTATATGTTGGTGAATTTTAAGGTTGAAGATGTTGAAATGATGAAAACTAAGGGTCTGTGAACAGTGTATATTCCGAAAATTGTTGCAATTTGTTGGCTAAATCTGATTCTCAATTTTACATATGTTAAAATAGACATCTTAAGGATTTGTCTAAAGTTAGATTCACTGAAAAATGTTGAGTATGCAATTTTATATGAATTTTTGAAGTTTACTGTTTACTACTGGCAATTCAGTTTTTTGCAGAAAAATCAGTTTTGGGTAAATTATGTGTGGTATCTAGAGGTCTTCAAAAATTATGAAATTTGGGATACGAGTTTGTATATATGTCTAGTTTAAATCTGGAGAGTTTTGTGATTTTAGGAATTCATTACAAATTATCATGTATTTTGGAAAAGGGAGAGGTCAATTCTGGAAACTAACTTATAGAATTTTTATATCTAGAAACATGAAGATTTTGAGGTACTTAGTGAATATAGAATGCTATGAAATTTTTTATGGTATTAGATATATATGTGTGAAGTGTCTATATAAAATTTTAGACCATTTTGATAAGTCAATTATTTATTAAAAATCAGAGAACAAAAACTACTCTGTTTAAGAAGTTTGAAAATAGAGTTAATTAGGATTGATTGGATTAAGATATGAAGTTGTATATTAGGAATTTTAAATATTCAAGTCTCACTATCTCATCAACCATGCTGTCTACTACGTTCAAGGTATGCTTTTTAATCTTTGTAATGCCACTAAATGACTTCCCTTTTGCCTACTTAACAACAACATTAAAACAAGTTATATGTGTTGTTTTTATTTGAAAAGAATAAGTGATTATATATAAAATTACTGATTATATAAACTTATTTGTGAATCTAAATGATTAAATGTTGATTTAATTGCAAGTGTAGATCTAGATGATATTGTGGCTGAAGGGAAGATTGCAAGTGTAGATCCTAAGGCCAAAGTACATCACAAGCCTTTAGGAAGGGATTGTTGAAAGTTTGGATAGTTCATGCAAACAAAGGTAATTGTACTTCTTTTGTTTGGATGTTGTCTTGAGTTAGCTTGCCTTGGTGAGGATTGGAGGTCCTATATTGTTGTTCTAGAAAAATGATTTGGTATTAGAAGTGTTTTTGATATGTTATTTACTTTTGGGAAAGGTCAATAAATAGATGAAACTCTGCCAATATTTTTTTAGATTGTTATGACAACTATTTTTTTTCTTTAATAAATTTAACTTGGCATAAGATTGGGTTTAAAATAACTAATTTGAGCATATTTTCTTGTGTAGGCCTTGTTGGTGTTTACTAAAATCTTCAAGATGATGAAAGTGTTAAAGAGAAGAAGACATTTTGATTTCTAATGGTTGTTCATTTGTGGTACTTTAAGCACTCAAATCATCTAGTACTTGTTATTTTCTTATTGTTCATGTAGGCTATTTATTTTCAATTCCAATGCTTGTTACTTGTTGTATAGACACAAGTACTTGAACTTTTACTATTGTAATGATATTCATTTCAATTTAAATATGCAATTTGATGTTAACTTGCATGTAATTCTATTATGATGTATGTAGTTATAAAATATTACAAGCATCACAAATTATCCCAAAATTTATAAAAATATATATGCATTTATTTTTAAAATATATATTATACATACGGCAACGTGCAATGCACGTTGCCAAAAAATTGTCACCTCAGATATTGCAACGTGCATTGCGCGTTGCCATTAACGATAATTGCACGTTGCTATTTGAGATACAGCAACGTGCATTGCACTTTGCTAAAAGTTCATAATTGCTGGGTATTTAGCAACGTGCGATGCACGTTGCCAAATCTTTTACTGCAACAAGCATAAAAACCTGTGACAACGTGCAATGCACGTTGCGGAATGTCATGGACTTTTCGCAACATGCAGAACAGCAACATGTGCCTGCACGTTGTCGTAGGCCGTTTTTCTACTAGTGAGTTGGCCCCTACCAAGGAGTTTAAGTACAGAGACGTGTTCTTGATATGTACCACCTTAATGACTGCTGCAGTAGGGGTCCTATTTATTCATTTGTCGCTAGTGATAAAAGGGTATTCTTATACCCAAGTTTAAGCAATTCTAGGCTTTCTATTACTGGTAATTTTTTAGGCATATTATTCATTAGATACAAAATAACTTTTTCTATACAAGCAACTTTGGCTCAGCTCTCTAAAGCTTTTTAACATGTCTACATGTACAGATATTTTTACTGCTACTTGTGTGCCCTTTCAACATTTTCTAGCGATCAACATTTTAACATGTCTACATGTACAGATCTTTTTAACATGTTTCTTTAGTTCATGCACCTTTAGTTCACATTAATATGAGGCATCAATTACTTGATCTTTCACATGCAAGCATCATACTCAATATCACAACATAATAAGATTATTAGTGGATTTTAAAATCTGGGATGCTTTTATTTAATCTAGCCTTATTCCTATTGCATTACTTTCATAAAATTTGAGCTCAAATTGGTAAGTTATAAATATTTATTATTTGGATACATTTTTTTTGCTATCTACGTGTTCTTGTATATATATTATAATGTCGACCCGAAAACGACACATATAATTTTTATGTGATGTCCTTTTTGTGTCACTCAGTGAATGACATTCTAATGTCGGCCAGAAAATGACACATATAATTTTTATGTGAGTCCCTCTGTGTCACTCAGTGAATGACAATAAATATGTGTCAACTCATGACACAATTTAATTATATATGTGTCGTTTGGTGACTGAAACTACATTTGTGTCACTTATTGGCAGACACATATTTGTTACAATCCGACATGTAATGACAAATATTTGTTCCATACATGTCTGTTTCTGAATGACACATATCTTTGTGTCGGTTTGACCAAGTGACATGTATAAGAATATGTAACAAGTCCATTTATGTCGCGCCAAAACCGACATATATATTGATATATGTCATTTTTCGGCCGACATAAAAGGCCTATTTTGTTGTAGTGTACCTAAAGGAATTTTAGGATTTCAACTTCATTAAAAAAAGACAAACTTCTACAATATTGTGTCTCATGTGCAACGGTAATTTCGGATGGCTTATGGGTAAAAATAAGCTAGAAAGGAAAGTGAATGGTTGACTTAATTTGGAGCATTTGCACTTTCAGTGGAGCAGTCAAGATATGTACAAACAAAATCATTTTTTATTCATCTCTTTGCAAGACAACCCAACAAAGGGTTCATTGACTTGGGGAATCAATTAAAGTTGGTCCACATGCATAATTAAAGGAGGAAAACAATACTTTCTTATTGAATCCAATGATTTTGCAATGAGTATGTTGCTCTCTTGTCAGCTAAGGAAAAAAAACAAAAAGGAGTAGAATTCATTCAACTAGCGACATTCATAGTTGGAGGAAATTCTTAGAAAGAAGAGGCAAACAAGACAAAAGTCATCTTCATCATCAGGATTCAATTTTCAATAGCTAGTTTTTCTATCCCTCTTTACTCATGTTTAAAAACATGTTTATATCTAGGTTTATTTGTAATATGAATTAATTTTTCTCTTCTAGGGTGAAGATGCAGACATATTTTGATGTTCAATTTCTCTTGATTTTAGTTTCTTTATGTTTATTCCAATGCTATTGAGAAATTTAAGTACATACTCAATGGTTGTGATTTCTAACCAATTATTGCATGAATTGAGATGTGGATTGAGATAGAGAAGTGATGTTCACATTAGTCATTAATTATTTTGTCATAAATCATGTGAGATAGATATATGAATGTGATTTGTGCAATCTTGTATGTGATAGGTGTCAATTTAGATATTATTTTCATATCAATTCGTCTATGTTTCTTTGCTATATTCCTTGGTATTTTTATGTTTTTGTGTGTTTTTGATATTTGTATGAGTTTTGGAGGAACTCACACTAAATTGGAGTAAAACCGTTCATTTTCACCTCTACTAGTCAATCAACTTCTCAGATTTAATTGTATTGATATACAAAGAACCAGATGATGTGCTATATACCATTGGAAAGCTCTAGAAGTCTATTTTCTAGAGAAATTTATGGTTCATGAATCCATTTAGTGTATAAAAAGTTATGATCAAAACGGTGTGAGAAGTACAAAATTGTAATTTTACAAATCACTGTAGCATGTTATTATTTAGGGGCATTGTAGCAGGTTACTGTAGCAGAGTATATAAACATATTTTAGGATTTTGTTTTGATAACAACAAGAAGGGGGAGAGTGAGTTGGAGGCTGTCTCTCTTGATTTCTCTCATCTCTTAGAGTTCTTGAAGGGGAAAGAAGGGCTTGGAAAGAGAAGGAACTACAATCCTAAGGAGATTCATCTACGGAGGAGATTTTCAAGGGATTTGCTAAGTCTTTCCTTTCATTTTCATTTTCTGGAATGTCTCTATGTTGTATTGTATTTATGACATGTTTGAACATGTGTAACTAAATCTAATTTGGTTGAGGGTGATTTCAAAGCCCTAGATATGGTTTCTGTGAGTTGATTGTTTAAGAAATTGTTATCTGATTCTCTAATTGAAGTTGCTTTTATTTTTTCGTATTCAATGCCTATGATTGTTTGCTGATTTTATTTGGGTGGCCAACTAAATAGAATCCAATTGTTGTTTATTGCTGGAGTAGAAATCTTGATCCATAATTATCTTGAATTTCTAATCGTTAGTAGCAAAATTGTGATCGGAGATTGCAATTGGAAAATATAACCTAAGTTAAATAATCCGAACTTATGTGTTTATTGCTTAGATCAACCTATCTTTCTTATCGTAATGCTTCTATTGAATTAAATTTAGAGAGCTTGTTCTAGGTTGTTTAATGGATAGAGATCAAATAAGGAGCTTGTTTTATTTAATTACAAAGTAAGGAAACATTGGGTTAACAGAGCTTGTTGTTATCTACGGTTCACTACAAGAAAAATGAGAATAGATGACTGACACTTTGACAAAAATCATTATATCATAAAAGGATGTTGGAGTCGTGATAGAATTATGATCTATCAGACACTTAATGATGTACTTGTGATAAATTTTTTATCTATCAAGAATCGATGATAGACTAGTGATAGAAATTAACTCTATCAAAACTTTATGATAGAATTTTCTTATTGACCGTGTTTGACTAAATTTTAAATTAATATTTTATTTAAAAAATTAGTAAATGCCTTAAAAAAACCTAGAGTGAATTACTTTTCATTTTCCTCCAATAAAACTTTCCCCTACACCATCCATTTCAACCCCAATATATTTTTTCTTTATTCTTATTGCCTTTACCTTTTGCATTATCACTACAATGAAAATTAGCTCTATTCATTAATTTTTTTTTACAATTTTAAAAAAATACTTGTCTCAACACACACATATACATTCATGGCAAAAGATAAATACTACTTAACTCTCTAAAATCTTTCAAAATCTCTAACTCTCACTATAATAAATAACATATTTAGTAGCACTACATTGTAGCATTTTTTTTATTTATAATGCTACTAAAAGTTTATTTTTTGTGCAGCATTTTAGAAAAGAATTATTATTTAATTTTTTTAATTCATAAAATGTAAACATATATAAAAATTTAAAAAATATTATTTATTTATGAAATAAAAAATAAATTTTAATTTTATTGAAATGTAATTCTCGAAATAAAAAATAAAGAAATAATATAATATTTAAAATTTAAAGAAATGACTTAATATTTATTTAAAAAACTTATAAATTAGGAATATGAAAAGACAAAGTCACTGTTAAATAATATAATTTTAATCATGACTCATTAAATAATATATTTGAGGATTTTTTATAATACTGTCAACTATATTATTAATTGAGAAGTCAAATCATAATTTTAATAATATTTGTGGGTTATCAATATTCAAATTTGTCATTTCAAAATAAGAGACAAATATGAAAATTCTGTGTATAAAAAATAATGACTTCCTCCTATTTCGATATTGACTTTCCCTCTCTCACTTTCCCTCTTTTATCTGTCATTTCCCTCTTTCACTCATAGACTTGAAATTCGCTCCTAATTTCCAATGCCAAATCCCTGATTTTATCTGCTCTCTCTCTCGTATTACAAGTGCCAAATCCCTAATCGAAAGTGCCCTAAAAATCTTGGCAAAATATTTCAGATTCTTGGCGTCCACACTTTGCGAGGTTACAGTCAAGAAAACTATAAGAAAAATAAGATATGACAACACATTTTTTGCAACGCGCAAAAATGCACGTTGCTGAATGATGTTTTTCGCAATGTGCATTTCTTGCGTGTTGCGAAAAACTGATGAAGTTAGTCTTTAGCAACACTCATGGAAGGCATATTGCAAAAAATTACATCTTGCGAAATGTCTTCTTGTATTTTTTTAATTAATTTTTTATTTTATTTTTTAGCTCATTAAAATTAAATTTTTTGAACATTAAATATTTTAAGAACTTAGAATAGATGAAATTATTAAAATCTTAAAATTATTTAAAACTATAATGATCTCATTTATTTATTTAAAAACATATTAAAAAATTAAAGAAGTGTGATTATAATATTATTTAATTAATATTATTTTATGGTTAATATAGTAAGATAAATATTTAGTTTAAATATTAGTAATTTAATATCTTAAATGATGTCGTTTTGGTGGGTTTCATTTTTTATTTAATATTATACAGAAACGACGTCGTTTTGGCCTAAGTGTTTAATAAAAAACACAACTTTTCATTTTGTTATGCATAACAGATCGTGAAGACCTACCTCCATGAAGACTAATTCTTCATCGTTTTAGAGTTCTTAGTGTGATTTCTGTCCGCATTTTTGAGTGATTATCACTGGGCAACGTGTGAGAGGCCATCTTCTCCGTTTCTCTTTTCTTATGGTAAGTAATTCATCTTCTCTTTGTCTAACTTTTTGTCACTTCTTTCCCCTAATTATTGGTACAAAACGTGTTTGCTAAATTTTTGGAGGTTGGATTGACGACTGTGTTTAATTAATGGCTTGGTTTGTTGTAAACATCTTTAATTAGTGGGTTATATTGCCGTTTCTCTCTTTGATCTCAAAACAACATATGTAACTGTCAATACCACCCAGTCGGTCTGTTCCAGAGAAGATCCAAGAAAAATGAAGAAAAAATTAAATGTTCAAACTTTGTTTATTTTTCATCGTTTTGGTCAACCTAGACAAACATTTCCTTCAAACCCAGTTCATAAAAGTCATAGATCTACATTTTTACTCCCAACCCCCGCATTTTCTGGGGAAACAAATAGAAAGTTAAATGCTTTTTATTTAAGGATTGAGATGGTACTGACCTTGAGAGAGATAAGTCTTGAAGCTGCAATTCTATACATAGTCACCCACTTCTTCAAAAATCGTAAAGAGTGTTCCTTGTCAAGGTTCCTGTTCAGGTTTGATTGTTGTTGATGTAAGAGAGAGAAGTGAACAAGGCTAGCTATCGGAGAAGAAGTTAAATTGTTTTATATTTTGTTGAGGACTAGGTAGTCAAAGTTCATGTAGTCAAAGTCAGGCTTTCTTTGTGATGTTGCCATGTCAACATCAATGATGGCGTTTAACAAGTTATATGCCGTTTGTCTATAAAACAAAGGAGAGACATGTAGTTTAGTTATAATTCTAGTGAATGACAAGTAGATTAGATGGAGTTAATGAGCAACCCGTCGTTTTAAGCAAATGAATTTTTTGTGATGCTGCTATTCGCATGAATTGATAGCTACCACTCAAACAAATAAAACTATTGAGCAAAATTTAAAAAGAAGAAAAACAGGTTGAGAGAGAGAATTTGAGTTCTAAACAATTTTTTTTTTAATGTGACTTAAGCAAGTTGTTAAATCTTCTAATAGATCACTCAACAATAACTTAGTTAAAACTTTTTTGGTTGTCTATTATCAAATTCTAACTTAATTAACTTTAGTAATATCGATATAAAAGAACCTGGTTTGATGGAAAATTTGTCTTTTATACATGGCATGTTGTCTTTTATAAAATTATTCCATTCTTCAACATGTTGTCTTTTATAATATTATAATAAAATAATATGTTAATTATCCTAGCCATCGCAATCAAGATTTCCTTTATTTTATTTGAAAAAGACATTGATTTGAGATGAAGAATAATATATATTTTTTAGAGATTTGTTATGTTGTTGGCTGGATATATATAATTAACAATTGCTTATACAATTAAAAATCAAACTTTGTTACAAGCTGTAGAACGCAAGCAAACTAGCTGAAAATCCAAACCCAATAAACATGTTAATTGACTAATTGATTGTGACTGACATTAGAACAACTTAAAATAATATAAATTCAGTAAAAGAAACTTAACCATTAAAGCCATAATTATCAACTTTTTTAAATAAACAACATAATTAAAAAGTAGACATTCATAAAGCCTAATTTATTTAGAGTTGCCTTTATCGTGTAGTTATATACATGAAGGCTACAGTTTACATTTAATTTATATTATTTTATAAGTTATATGTGTATAATAATAAGCAATCCTAACATTTTGTGCTAAGGAGGGTGCAGCTAGGGTTTGACACAAAAGGCAAAAACATTTCCTACAAGAAGTGGCTAAAAGCAACGTGGCAAAAGAGCTTGACCCCTCCTTTATTTTGTTGTTGTAAGTTAGGCTTGCAGCCTTATTGTACCTATTTTCTATTGACATAATCATTTTTTCCACGTTGGAAATTGTTCAACTTTCGTACTACATTTAGTAAAAGTTAATGATACCAAAGCACACTATATAAATAAATTATAATTTATTTACTCAACTGCCTTTGCTATCATTACAGGCACACCAACATATCATCCGACTCATTGTAAAAATAGACTTCTGTTTGGTGATCTTGCATAAACAACTACTAAACTAAAATACAAGTTTAGTTTCTAATCTAATATTTTGTTAGTTTTTTTTTTCTTAAAGAATTATGTGATCATGTTTTAGTATAATATTATTTTGTGCGAGGGAGTTGTGTTTGTGATTGGTTTTTAACAAAGGATTTGAAGAATACTAAATAGTGGAGTAAGTGGCATGAATGTATCCAAATGTGGTGATTGCTTTACACGCAATTATTTGCATACTGGAGCGTGAAGGTGGGTTAGGAGAATCACCCTGTTGGCATCCGAACTTTAGCTCATTTTTTTATTATTTGATTCTTTGTTATTTGTTATGTAGTATAGGTTTTTCAATATTTTATCAGATATATGGGAATAAAATTTTTTAAAGTTATAAATTTCTTCACAGATTATAAACTGCACAGTTACCTAAAAAACTAATGACTGTAAGCACACTCTGTTACTCATCTGCTTATTTATTCATTTATATATTGAAATGTAGTTTTATATGTCATTTTGTCTATATGATTAAGTTTAAGTTATTCATTTATACTTCACTTTTTATCTAAAATAAAACACATTTATGCATATAACTTAAATGGTTTACTTTACCATTGCTCTCACATTTCAGAAATACTAAACTCACTGTTTGTAATCATTGGCAATGATTGGCATGATACTCTTTTCTTTTTTTGTGCTGATTTCATGTCAAGTTCCCTGATCTTATTATACTTTCCCTCATGTTTATACAGTTGTGCAAGTTGAAATTGGAGCTTGTGGAACTCCATAACAATCCTCAAGGTCTACTTTTGGAGAAAATTCATTCTGCTGGTTATTTTGGTGCATTAGCAAATCCTCTTTTAGCTCTTGCATCAGCACTGAACAGACTGGATGGCACCATTTTGGAGGAATTCGTTGCTATAAGATCAATTAGCTTGTGAAAAAAGCTTATATTGTAGACATAAATGCATATATAATGTCTGCATGCATGATCATTCAAGCCCACATTATAATATCGATAGTTTGTTTTGACTAGTTTTAATTTGGACTCTGTTTTGCACTCATTAGATGTGTTTATTGGTCAATGTGAGAATTTTAGGAGAACTACACTGCTCTGCTGATGAACACTTAAATATGTATGTTTAATAAGAGCTTAGTTCATCATATTGCATTAATAGTGTCATTAAATTCCTCAACTTAAGCATATTTGTGGTCTTTGCATCTTTGGAATTAACTTCCTCTTAATTTTGGTTTTGTTACAGGTTCGATAAAATGGGCATAACTCTCTATTTATAGATCACAATGGTGCAAATCTTAATTTTTTGGAAAGATGCTTAAATTATCTACAAGATTGTATTTCAGAAGCATCATCAAATTCGGGCTCTTAGTGGACCAAAAATGGGCTTGAAGTGAACCCATCTGCAGTTTCAGCCCAGCCTGACCATACCTCAGTATTTTGATCATATCTCTCAGAATACGTATCCAAATCGTATGAATCAAGATGTTCTAGAAAGCTGATAGAAATATCTATGACTTTCATGAAGACATGTGATTAAAATTCTCAAAAATTCAATGTCAAAATCGGTGGTCAAAGTCGGTTCACCTAATTATCCCAATTGTCAAAGTTGGTGCATCTAATATTTGACAATTATTCCTTTGTAATTTGACAAGTTTGCCCCTGAATGTATCTATAAATAGAGGTGCCTTGTGACCCATTAAGGCATCTTGGCCTTTGTTGGGATCTTGTATTGTGTTTCTCTTTTGTTTTAATGTTATTAATGAATTTCCTTTTTCTTGCATTTTGTGTTCTTTCTCTTACAATGTCTTGCTAATTTCTCTCTTGCTAAAGTGAAAGGGTGAAACCCTTGATATGAGAGTAAGGATTCTCTAACCCTTAATATGTGCTTCATATTCATAATCTTATGTTGTTTGTATGATTTATATTTATTTTCTTAATCAATCTTGACACCACTCGTAAAGTGGAGGTCTTGATCCATTGTAGACAATCCTTGGCACATCAAATGCTTGGATCCTTTCTAGATGTTGTATGCTTCTTTCTTACCGACACGAATCTAGTTAGGAACCTTGATTTGTTGTAGACATATGGAGATTGGCACATGGGATGCTTGAACCCATTTACGAGAAGTGGTATAAATATTGGTAACGAAGCAATATAACTCATATAACTAAAATGGGTTGTTTATCCTTATTCAAAATATCAAGGGCGGATCCTCTAATCTTAGCTCTCATTATCATTGTGTTAATTTCTCTTGTGTTATTCTCATTTATTGTCCAAGAACTTGTTCTTTAGTCATATTGTTGATATTATCTTGCCATCCCTTTGAATCATCTACATCATATTTGCTTACTTATAATTTATAGCGCTAAAACCTCCTTCTTCGTGGATCGACCCCGGTCTTACTGGGTTTATTACTTTGACAATCCTATACTTGGGAGACAATCCTTTTTTCGAATGTGTCATTTGCTAATGGTCCTGGTAGCATCGGGGATTGATTTTGATGAGCTTTTACAAGTTGCAGAGCTGCTTATTTCAGACCTACCAAAAGTACCCTATCCTGCAGAGCCAAAATCTCTTTACATTGGAGGGGATTACCGCTAGCAAGCTGATTCAGAGTTGTGAGTTACTAGTTGCAATTACTAAATGAGTTTGCCTTGCCTCATCAAGAGGAAGGAGAAAAAATAAATAAAAAGTTTGTTTTCTTTTAAGCACTCAATTCCACATAGATTGTTTAATTCTATTTTTATTTTCAGAGTACACATATTGCTCTTGCTTTTGGAGTGCCTGGTGGTTGGCTGCAAGAGAAAGAAGTTATGATAGAAGTTATCACTTTGACTGTTCTGCAAGTACTGCCTCTTCTACTTTGTTTCTTAAGATATTTAACAAATTGGCAATCATTTGTTTCCTCTCTCCTTTTGTGATGATCTTCTAGATTCATTGCTATTGATTTGTATGCACTTTTAGTATTATTTCTTCATCTCCTTACCAATACTTGAGTATTCTTTAGCTCAGTATGAATTTTTATAGTTCTGCAGGTGCTTATGGGAGGGAGGTGGCTTATTTTCAGCAAGAGGCCCTAGGAAAGGGATGTACTCATGTCTATGTAAGTTCTGCTTAAATGCTGCACTGTCCTCTTTGCTAGGCAGTTTATTTTTATCTTGGTTGTGGTTATCAGTTACTTTGGTATGTGTAAGTTCATTTGTATTACTACTTAAGATGCATTGATTCTTGTGTGTACAAAAGACAGTTTTTTTGTCAAGTTTTTAAACATTTTTATTCCATGCATATTGAATGCAGATCTCAATGTGTTGAATAAGTATCAGTAGATTCAATCTTTCTCTACATTCAATAGTATATTCAACAGTACTGGACTGTTTGGAATCTATGCTAGCACTGTAAGGCATCTATTGCTTATACATCAATTTTTACTTAATCTATGGATTAAGTAAATTCCACATCACATTTTCCAATTATTACATAATTGGGATTAGATAAATAGATTGAATTTGATTTGCATCTAACTAATTTTGTTTTGGTACTTACCTGTATTTATTGTAAAATTGAGATCCCTAGATGGGTCTTCTTAGAGGCAATGATTTTGGAAATGCTTACAATACATCTTAGTAAGGAAATGTAGAACTTGATTGTGAATACAAGGATTGGTCTACGAAATTTAAAGAATACAGACTATTTTACATGCATGGCCATAATTGTTTTTTTCAGTGCCACATGTGGACAAAAATTGTTGCCTCATCAGTCTGTCATTTTCATTTTGTTGCTTAGTTATCCAAAAAATGTACTGGCTAAAATAATTGGATTTTGGTTGGTATTGTGGGAGCTACAAGAGAGGGAAGCAAACCTACACTGTAGTCGAGAGATGCTAAATTTATAGAAGGATATTTTAGACTTTCATGTTGAGATGGTTTTGCTTCTGCATTTCAATGTTCTATAACTTAAATGTAACTTAAAATTTTGACAGCAATTGATAATGTTCATATTATCAGAGCAACATGAGCAACAAAGGCGGAGCAGTCATGGCAAGATCCAAAATTTAGAAAATTATGACCCAATCATTGTAACAAATCTTCTTCTATCCTTATTCACACAAAATTTGCAGTGTTTTTTCATTTTTCCTCTCTTTAATTCTCATTTCTTTTGTTCAATTTTCCTTTTGTGGTTGTAGAACTTGAACTTGCTTTAACAGAGAATTTTTTTTTTTAATAATATTGTTTGGTATATTCATTGGTGTTGATAGATTGAGTTATTGCCGGACTTGGGAGTTTTGTTGGGTATTTTGCTAAGAATGGGAGGAGTTTTGCTGCGTATTTTGCTCAGAATGGGAGGAGTTTTCTAAGAATATGGGAGAAGTTTTGTTGGGTTTTTGCTGACAATAGAAGGAGCTCTATTGTAGATTTTGCTGAGAAAACAGAAGGAGTTTTGCTCGCTTAGCTAGTCAAATATAAAACATTTTCTCTTAGTTGCCGAAATTTGTCATGTGAACTCCAAATTGGTTGGCTATCATTTGTTGTTGCTTTTGGATTCGAATTATAATCACAGTTTGTTGTAAATAGTTACTAATGATTTAGCTTATATATCAGTGATGATATATATGATCTATGTAATTTTTCTCTATATTGTTATATGGATGTCATTACTATAAAAAGTTTTTGGACTCAATTGGATGTGCAATTTAATTTTTAATTCATATTGAATTTGTAAATGAATTTTAGAAACAAAAATGCATAAATAAAATAAAAAAATCATAGTTCTACATAACTAAATTTAAATATTATGACAGAAAATACTAATCATCAATTCTGTAACAAAAGACATAATTTACCCACAAAAATTAACCAAAAATTTTTGCACTAAAATTCTTTTGTCAAAATCAAATAGGAAGAAAAAAATCATTTTCCCCGCCAAAATATTCAAATTCAAAAAAAGTCAATTTCCTGCCAAAAAATTTTAAGGAAATTAATTAAAAATTTGATTTTCTAGTGTGATAGACATACGACATGTAAAAATTATCATAAAGTTGATGACAGACTTTTTTTTTTATCATAAATGAGTAACAGTGACATAGACGACTGATAGATTTTCTATCATCCACCCTTGTTTATGACTGTTTGTTCCCGTCATCTATTCCCATTTTTCTTATAGTGGTTGATAATTTCAATGTGTAATTGGATGACAATTCTATGGTTAATTCGCAAATTCATATCTTGTGGCAGAGAATCCCTCAACCAAGTTTCTCTCATTGATTATTTCTCACTCCATTTAACTTTGTGTTGTGTTATTATTCATTTGCATTCATAACATAGTTCTAGTAATATATTTCCTCCTCTCTTTGTTATGGATATTAATAACATTCTACCATCCCTTCATAAACGTTTTCCTTCACTCCTTGAAAACGCTCTGGTAAAAATCTATAAAGCACGATTTAATAGACTTAGAATGTGGATGATTAAGAAAATGCCTATAGACATTTGCTGGTTAATCGAAGCTAGGATTAGGTTAGCCATTGAGTATACAGTTGATTTTACAACTTACGTGCCTGGTCTAGGAAAGAGCACTCTCGCCAAAAAGCGACATGCTAAAAGGTTAAAAGTCTGTCATAGGCGTGCTAGATGGAATTATAGCAAGCATTATAGTTCTCTAGGATTTGTGTCTAAGAATAGGGAAGATAAACTATAGTTCATCAAGGATGGATTCAGTAAAGAGTCATTGGATAATATCGTACTAACTCTTGAGAGTCATTCCCGTGGACTAGTGTAGAGGGAACTGATAAAGTTGTGGACACAGTTTTGAAAGGAACATGACAATATAGTCTAGGGAATATGACTTTAAATGACCTTTATTTGCCAGTTTACAAGAAAACTGGATTGGAAGCAAATCCTCAACTCATAGAAGGCGTTTAAGCTATCATTGGACGTAAAACCAGAGGAAGACGTTTAAGGCGTTATCATTTTTAAATTTTTGTTTTGTTTGATCTATTAGTGTGTTATTGTTGATGAATTTTTGGTGTTTGTTTATTATTGATTATTTTTGTCTAATTGTTACTTTTAACATATCACATGGCTACCAAGAAAACAAAAGCAGAAGACAAATGTGGGAAATGATATGTTGTATTAGTTAACCTTGCGCCAAAAAGCATATCTCTTTATTTCAATTTAGAGTGGAATTGATAATGTTGCATCGAATTACCCATGTCGAAAGTATGTCCCCATGTTTTAAAGAGTGGTCAACATGCATTAACACATATTTCAATGGTGGTTGGGGGACATTAATTATTTGTCGTTTAACTCCCACCTAAAAAAGCATAACCTCTATAATTTAAGTGTTTTAATGATCATATTTTTTGACATCCATACATACAACCCTTTTGAGATTCATTTTCAAACTCATGGTTAGGGTAAATGTGGAAATGAAGAGTGAACTAGGTTGTCAATTCTGAAGTATTTGTGTATTTTATATATCCTATCCTATTAAAAACAGAGAGTTTCTAGAAGTAGCAAACAATCTAGGTAAAGTTTTACCTAAGAGAAACATTCATTTAGTGTATGGAAAAGGTAGCCTTGGATTAGTGGGGGTGTGTTTCTCTAGCTGCGAATTCAAGAGGAATTGAGGTTTTTGGCATTATCCCTAGACCTTTAGATGTAGGAAATATTTGTGGAAAAATAGTTGGAAAAGAAATACAAGTATCATCTATCCATGAACGCATTACTAGACTGGTTTTTCACTCCGATGCATTTATAGTTTTGCCAGGTGATTTTGGTACTTTAGAAGAACTTTTTCAAGTTGCCTTTTGGGCCCAACTAAACTTACACCAGAAACCCATTGGTTTGTCAAATGTCAACAATTTCTTTGATGGTTTGTTTTCTTTTTTCGATCAAGCTATGGAACAGGAATTTTTATCTTTGTCCAAGCCGAAAGTCCTGATCATTGCTTCAACTATCGAGATCTGATTAATAAATCGCAAGCATTCCCTTTTGAACTCGATCTAGTAGCAACTCAAATAAACTGGTTTGAGGGAAGTGATCAGAAGCGTGAACTGGATTTGACACTCCGTCTGTAATCAATAAGTTTAATCCCTTTATATTTATTTCTACTTTTTATTGTGTTTGTGAAAGTTCTTTTCTTGGTGTTCCTTTTTACTAGCAATTTAGTAGGCTAACCTATTACAGTGGCAGGGTAAAAAGTTCAAACTTTCATGGAGCGCATTTCGGGTCTATTAATTACTTCGGAGTAGCGGAGTTAAGGGATATAGTTTTGACCTTTTAAAACCCATTCTAGCTAACTTATGATATAACTAACTTTATTTTGTAACTAGTGTTCTCTTTTGTTTCTTTGTTTGAGTGTTGCTTTCTTTTGTGACAAAAGTATATACGCTAGAAACCCTAAGTCTGCGGGCTACTGGTCCTAAGGATTATTGAAATAGACAATCGTGACTTAAGTCTAACAACGCTACATACTTTTGTTCTTTTGAGTTTCGTGGGCCTATGATAAGAAAATGATTGAGTTGAGAATAACTATTAGAAAATGATACATTATACACATATCCATTCACTTTAACTATTATTGGTTTTGCTTTGCTTATACTCCTTGAACACATTGTGAAAATACCATAATCCCTGAGTTAGTTATCTACTTAGAGAAGGTTTATCCCATTTAAGTGTTTCATAAGATTTTAGTGAACTCTAGGATCTGTTTGATTGTCACTTGAGGGGAAATCCTAGACTGCACAATGTTAGGGAAATGATTTAGACCATTTTTTATTCGTTTGAGCTTTTTTAGCCAACCTATATATGAATTGATCCCTAGTTACCTCTTTTGTGCCTATTTAAGCATTTTTCTTTGATTTAACTCACTAAAATATTTCCCAGCCTATAAATAAATTTTTCAAATAGATTATCCCTTACCCATTAGTATATAGATCATTCAAGATTGTATTTTCAGTCATGCGATAGCTTCAAGAAGATTGATGAAGGTTGGAAAGTGTAATGAGAAATGTCAGTGAGTTCTCAATTAAAAAAAATATAAAATCAAATTAAAAAATCAAATCAAATAAAAAAGAAAAAAAGAATGTGCGTTGATAGTTATACCCTTTGTTCCAAAAAAAAAAAAACAATAAGTTTGGGGTGTAGTTTCTTGTATTTCGTGTTTATACAGAGAATAAGTGTTTATAAATAAGTTTGAAGAAATTACTGGATGTACTATAATGAATCGTGTTTTGGGGTTTAGCTCTACACAGTCTCGATTGATTTGTGGTGTTTTGGGTGTTCTGAACTAAATATTGTCCTTTGTCGTACCTTCACCCTAGCCAAATGTTACAAACTGAATAAGTCCTATTTGATCCTTATTATTGTACTTGTCTACATTAGCGGAAAGTGACTTGAAAGTAGGCCTATAGAGTTTATTTATGGTGATTCAGTTTTTAAGCATAAACTCGTCCGAGCTACAAATGATAAAGTGAGAATGGCTTTACCCACAAACACTTGAGGAATTGAGGCAAAGTGAAACTATTTTATGATAAGTCCTTGTGTTATATTTTAGTGCAATCTTTGGGGCCTATTTGCCATTCAAAAGATGTCTTCGTTTTTGTGTGCTTTATGCTTTATTGTTTCTTTCCTCTCTTTTTCTCGAGGACTAGCAAAACTCAAGTTTCGGGGTATTTGATAAGTCTAATTTTCACACATTATTTACACATGTTATCTGAGTTTTCTGTCCCCCTTTTATGTTTAATTGATGAATTTTATCTAAATTTGAAAGAATTCTACCTAAAGAAATTTCAAGATTTGAACCCAATTATATAAAGACAAAGTTCTACAATGTTGTGGCTTATACGAAAGGTAATTTCGGATGGCTTGTCGGTGAAAATGAGCTGGAAAGGAAAGTGAATGATTGACTATTAATTTGGAGCATTTGCACTTTCGGTGGAGCAATCAGAAGATATAAAAAGAAATCATTTTTTATTCATTTCTTTGCAAGACAACCTAGCAAAGGTTTCATTGACTTGGAGAATCAATTAAAGCTGGTCCACATGCGTAATTGAAAGAGGAAAATAATACTTTCTTGCGGAATCCAATGGCTTTGCAGTGAGTATGTTGCTCTCTTGTCGGCTGAGGAAGAAAAACAAAAGGAGTAGAATTCATTCAACCAGGGACATTCAAAATTGGAGGAAATTCTTAGAGAGGAAAGGCAAACGAGATAGAAGCCATCTTCATCATCAAGATTCAATTTCAAATAGCTAGTTTTTCTATCCCTCTCTTTACTTATGTTTAAAAACATGTTTAGATTTGTATTTCTTTGTAATATGAATTAATTTTCCTTTTCTAGGGTGAAGATGTAGTCATATTTTGATGTCCAATTTCTCTTGATTTTAGTTGATTGATGTTTATTCCAATACTGTTGAGCAATTTAAGTATATGCTTAATGCTTGTGATTTTTTGGTCAATTATTGCATGAATTGAGATGTGGATTGAGACTGAGAAGTAATGTTCACATTAGACTTTAATTATTTTGCCATAAATCATGTGAGAGAGATATGAATGTGATTTTTGCAATCTTATATGATTTTTTGTGCTTAATGGGCATTAATAGTGAGTTAGATGAGACAGAGATGTGATTTTAATCTATTAATATACAATATTATTGCTTGAGAAAGAATAATAATCAAATTAGTGAAATCGATTGGTAACAGTAGGAAAAAACATTGGTTAATTAAGTTAGAGAAATTGAATTGAATAATTCTGGTGAAATCGGATCCCTTGATTTTTAATTATTAAATTCCTTTCTCCCTAATTTTTGTTAGTGTCCATAGTGTTAATTTTAGTTTAATCAACTTTTATTTAATTTTACCAAAACCCAATTCTCTTTTATCATTATTTAAAAAAAATGATGTTAATACAATTTCGATACTTAGTGTCGGCAGCCCTCGTGGGATGATGTCTGGACTCACATCTATATTACTTGTAACAATTCCGTATACTTGCGGATTTTTCACAACACATACAAGTCCACCCTGTCAAGAAGAAGATACCTCAGTTCTGTTAGATTTTGCAAGACTTTATTAAAACTCTGTTGCTCCAGCTTTACATGACTAAGAGAGAGATGAAGTGAAGCCAGATTAGACAAGTAAGACATTTCATTGGGAACTTGGCCAGAGAAACTGATGAAGAAAGGCTAAGATGTGTCAATTTTGTGAACCAAAAAAACTTGGATGACACATTGGATTTGCTGAAATCATTACATCCTAGGTTGAGCCTCTGAAGTTGTTGAAGGGAGAACAGACTGCTATTGTCATGTATAGTGCCAAGAAGCCAACTGGAACTAAGATGGAGGCCAATCACATCACCTGTCAATCTATCACAAGTGACTCTATCCCATGAGCAGCAATCACTACCCTCCGTCCAAGAGCTTGTCTTTGGATAAGAATCATCATTCTCATCACGGTTACTAGAAGCAAAACTATTAATTGAAAGGGAGTTCCTAAAATGGAGCAAAGCAGAGCTTTGTTCGGGAGTGCAAAGTTTCATCTTCGTTGATTTTTGAGAAGAGTAAAAGGATGATGAACAAATAACTAGCAGATTCAGGAACAAGATGAGGCAGAGGACTGCATACAGCCGCAGGACTCCCCGTATTTTTTTTTTTTTAAAGGCCTGAAGAGAAAGACGAGACGGTCGAGAAAGATGAGAAAGCCTTGCCAAGGTCTAACTTGCAGCAGGCTCATACATGAATAACTGCTTTTGGTCCTGACTGTTGCAAATGCACTAAGCACTACAAAACCAACTCTATTATTAATTCAAAATTTTTATTTTCTTAACTTTGAGGAATCGGAATCAAGTCAGAAAAGAAAAAACAATCCTGAGCTAAGACCACTTAAGGTCAATGTGCTTCCCAAGTTTTGACAATTGGGAGCCTGGAACATCCTTCAGTTCCAGCTTCCAAGCATTTCTACATATTATTTATGAATTCCAGAAGGTTGTTGTAACCTTAAGGCGGCAATTGCAAAGTTGGATCTAAAATATTGTTAAATTGCAACTAATTGATTGCCTGCATTGACAGAGACATCTTGCCACCTTATTGAGACTCGAGACAAAATGTTTTTCTATATTTCTTAATTATAACGTTAATTAAACTTCATTAGAAGCCAAAGCCACGTATCTACCAGATGATTTGCATATTGTCAACGTTTTCACCAAGTTCGTAGACATATAGTTTTGAGTGATAATTGAAATCAACTTCCTAGGCCCAAGGAATTTTACGTATGAATTTACAACTAACATTTATCATTTTCTGGCTGAGTTTTTTCTTTTTTTCATCTTCTACCATTGTTTAAGAGATATTAACAATTTGTTGTTTGAGAAAGCCATGATTTTGAGCATGGTTATAAGCCTCCCCAATTCAATAGCATTTCCTTTTATCGTCAATGACGCAGAGTACTGGTGAGCCGCATATTACATATATAGCCTTAAAATTTTCAAAAGACCTTGCTAGCAAAATACTTGTGAACCCAATGTGAGATATGTCCACTATTTGCAACCTGGCAACAGAAAATTATAATTCAAGAATCACCAATCGGACCATGAATCTATTAGATCTCGAAATAAGAATTTGCAGATTTGGAATAGTTTCTAACGAATAGGGAAAGGTATCATTTATAATTATGTTATTCCCAACATTAAGATCTTGCTGAAATAAACGAATTTACTCAAGATGGTGGTAATGGTCCCTCTAACTTATTGCCACTAAAACTAATATCATTCAACAAACTATAGTTCGCAAATGTTCGAGGAATCCTGCCCCAGAATTTGTTCATCCGCAGATCTAATTCAAATGCACTTTAATAGTTGACAAGACATGGTGGAAAAATTCCACTCAAACCATTATTGGACATGTCAAGAAACAATAATTTTAACATGGCGCAAATTTCAAAATGAAGGGAACCCTCCAGTCAATTTATTTACTGCGTGCAACATAGAAGAATATCATGCCAGGTGGCACTACAGCAAGTGGTCCTTGATGTAAGCTGAAATGGAGGTTTAGATATTTTAGGCGCATTGGTGGTGTTTTTCAAACTTATCAGAAAATTATGAGAAAGACCAAATAAATCAAATAGTGCCAAAGTTGTGAATCCCATCCAGAAAAACAACCTTGAATTTTTTGTTCGAAAAATCTAAATATAGCAAGTGTTCCGAGTTTCTTAAGAAAATTGGAAATTCAATTTGGTTGCAAGAAGAAAAATAGAACTTATGTAGCTTGGGCAAGGTAAAGTTGACAAAATTGTATGTTCTTAAAGACAAGAGACGATTATGTGAAAGATTAACATATACAAGGTTTTTGAGCTTTGAAAACGTGTCGGAATAAAAAACACGACTCAGGTTATTCGATGAAAGATCTAGAACAATGAGGTTCACAAGTTCTGATATGGAAGTTGGAGTTAAGCCATGAAGCTCATTACCCTGTAAATAAACATGCTTCAGGGAACATGATGGCAGAGAAAACAAGCAAGATGGTAATCTGCCAGATGTTTTCTAAATATAAAAATAAAAAAATAAAATTCAACAAGATCTTTACAAAAAAAACTTCATTATTATATATATGCCAATCTTGATGTCATGCACATAAAACTTTCAAATTTTCAAATCATGTAATTGAAATGCTTTTATTATATAAAATATATATATTAAAATGAAATGAAAGAAGTTAAATTGTATGGCGTGATAAGTCTATCCGAAGATGTTATAATTGGACATATGTTAGAGCTTAAATATTATTATTCAAAACAAATAAATACATCAGAGCATAGACCGGTCAATATTGTGTTTCCAAAGATTTGACAATTGGGAGATTCATACTTCATTCAGTTCCAGATTTTATGCTTTTCTACTTATCATTCATTCATCAATGAAACCAAAAGCTCTTAAACAAATGCTTCTTGGTATGGAAGAACAAGGACGGCAAGATTAAAAAGTAAAGATAATCCAAAAGACTGTTAATTTAATGCAATTTTGTAATTAATTAAGTTGATTGCCTGCACCTGCAATGAAATTGACATCTTAAACGAGACAAGGTCAGTTGAAGAATTATCTCAGCTCAAGTTATTTCTTGAGTGAGAAGTTTCTATTTATGGAAGATGGAATTACAGCAATCGGATTACACTTGGCCAGCATCCAACGATCCAGCAACCATTCTCCAATCGGCATGAATGAAGATGCTGACTCATATAACTGAATTGCCAGAGTGTAATGTTCTGGAAGCAGTGCAATGTTCTGGAAGCAGTACAGAAGGCTATGACAGCTCACAATCATTTCCATTAACTAACTATAACTAACTAATGATTAGGAAACTAAACAGAGCAAATAACTGAATTAACTAACTAATTAATTCAGCTGGTAATCTCCACTTAATGAGCTTCCTTAACAAGGTCCCACAATTTAGGTGATCAGAATATCACTTCACAACAGAGCAAGGCTTTGGGAGCAGACTTATGATATTTTAGCCAGCACTAAAAAGCATTTGCTTATCTCAAATATGTGAGACCAGTAAGAAAAAATTTAACAAAAAAAAATTTCTTAATTTTTTGCACTTACAAAACTAATACTCAAAAGCTGAGTTTTTAGGTATTTCATCAGTAGTGCCAATCGGATGCAACTTCTATACAATATGCAGAACTCTTCCTAGCACTTGGTCTCTAGCTAATAGGGGAATAGGAAGGGAAAAAAGAACAATAGAAGTCTTGTTAGGATAAGTCAATAGCACATGTGAACGAAAATATTAAATTAACTTAACTAATGTACGTGACAACCTCAAATGGCTAACGAGCAGAATCACCCTATGAAATTGAAAGTGTCATGCATGTGTAATTTCATAAACTAAGCAACCAGCTTAGTTGCTTATCTTTCTAAGTTGCACCTGGCAGGCCTGCCTCACTTCTTTTAATTCAAGCAGCTTGTGAGCTACAAGCTTGAGGCAGTGAAAGTTGTTTATAACACTTTCATGTGGTTGCCTCTTTATTCCATAAACTGAGAACAAAATTAAGAGAAAAAGAGAGAAGCCGAGGGAGAAAAGAGAGGAAGAGGAAAGAAAGAAAAGAAAGGAAAAGAAGAGAAGGGGGAGAAAAAGGAAATATAAGGGGGAAATGCTACCAGTTATTTAACAGTGTAATTAGTTCGGTGTGATATTTGTTGAATTTTAGAAATTTCATTTTTATATTTTAGTTTATTTTGAGTCTAAAATTTACTTTGAACGTACTGTTATAGATAGACCGCATAGGTGACAAGTCTAAGGATCCGGGTATTAGCATACCTAAACACCTATATTCTGTGAGTGGATAAATTTTAATTGGTTAAATGTTTATTTAAAAATGCCATTTAACATGTCATGATATTTTAATAGAATTATATATTTTTAATTTCGTTATTAAGCATGTTTATGTGATGCGTGTACAGATTTGAGTTAAATGGCATTTGATTTGTTTTTATAATCTATCAGAATTGATATGAGCCTAGAAAGAGAATTATGATATCATTAAGTGAAAAATTGATGTTTCGTTAATGTAACGTACACATGATTTTATACCATCTTATGAAGTACCCGTTTCCCACCAATATACATATTCACTACACGCATGCATACGATAGTAGTTCTTACTACCTGGGAGTTGATGATATTCCGCCAGATGTGATTATCCTACCTAGGTGTTAATGATATTTTGCCAGAAGTGATTACTTTACCTGGGTGTTGATGATAATCCGCCAGGTGTGATTATCTTACCAGGATGTTGATAATATTCCGCCAGGTGTGACCAAAGGATTCAGTTCATACTAGTTTGGCGTAATTTTCTAGTATGATAACTGTAATACTAAATCATAATCAGTTGTATTCTGAGAAGTCATATCAATTTTCATATGATTTGTTATCTATATGACATTTTATAATTGGAAACAGTGTACGTATTACAATAGTAAAGATAATATGATCTAAGATTTAGTATTTAAATAAATCTGGGAGATATGTTCATATTCTAAAACTAATTAATTTAAATATTTTGAAATATTTATTATTAAAAACTAATATCTACTCACTGAGCTTTAGCTCACTCCTTTCCTATATTTTTCTATTTTCCCTCCCAAGTCATTGCAGGCTTTTGTGCAGCTCAGTGACGTTTTTATAAGCTAGGTTGGCCATGTAATGAATCTACAGGAAAACATATCATTTTTGTATCACATGCTTATATGTATATATAATAGTTAGTCTACATTTTGTGAGCATGTTGATGGTCCAGAATGTATATAATGTGCTAGTGAATTATTTTGGTTACAATGTTATGGAGGGTCCTAAACCACTGAGAATGATGTATTATATTAGTTTTTGTTACAATATTAATTATAAAAGGGTCTGAGACCCAATGATAAGGTTGCTTTGTGAGCATTTGTTAATGAGAAGAAACAAGAGTTTTCAGTGGTAGTTGTGTTATGAAATTTTGTCATGAGTGTTTTATGAATAATTACAGGGCGGCTATGTTTGAAAAATAGGAGTGACTCTGTCAGTTACACAGTGATACAAAATGTTTAATTTTTATTAGAGTTGCACAATGGATGTACGGTGAGTCAATAAATAGCAAGATCGTTCCGGTTATCACTTTCTTAAGAGCACCCGGATCCTAGGAATGGGGGTGTTCGGACGGGTTGTGTCAGAAAGTCAATCCAATAAATGTAACTTTGGAAAACTCTCATGAAAAATTTTCAGAAGAATTTTCTCAAAAAATTCATGTTGCCATTGTTGCTAGGGAGCAGCCAACTAAGAGTAGTTTAGTACTAAATTTTTTGCTTGTGGAAGTTAATATTTTCAAAAATAGCCATGACTCATTTGTAAAAGTCCAGAAAAGAGCGACAACAAACATATAATAATTATTCCCAAAGAATTTTCTACACTTTGATTTTGATTTAGTTACCTTAAAAACTGCTGATAGTTTCTCAAGAAAATATGTAGTTCATGCATATTTGACTATTTATGCTTCAACATCTTGTCAATCACCATGCTGAGAAAAGAGAGAAAAGCATATAGATATAGTCATGAAAAATAGCGCCAAGTATTATATAAAGAAGATTGAAATACTCACCGCATTGAGAGAATCCTAGCATGCACTTGTTAGTTTATTTTTGAGTCTTTCTAGCAATTTTAGTTGCACCCTATCAACCATCCTTGCAAACCATTGTCATTTTCCAATTGAGAGAATAATGTATCCGATAGACAAGCCTATAACCAGCCTACTTGCATAACCCATCATAATGATTCTCCAATCAAACCGGATTGAAGTTTTGTACTCTTCTAGGAAGATTGAAGTTGATGGCTCAGGCGCCTTATCACTGTTACTCTTTTCTAACAATGGTAATCCACACAACCCCAAATTCCCAATATAAGAGTTACCTTCAAATGTGTCAAATTGCTTCCTTTTAGGTATTTGTCCCACAAGTTTGTTGAAGGAAACTTTTAACACAGAAAGATAATTTAGGTTCGTCAATTGCACAGGAATTTGACCAACAAGCTTGTTTTTTTATAGGTCTAATTGTAACATCCACATCACTTGGAAATAAGATATGTGAATAGTTTATATACCTCGTGAGCTCCTTAAGCTGTTGGAAGCCTTTTGGGTTACAAAGTCCGAAAGCAAAATTGTGACGGACTGTGTATCCAAAATAGACAACATGCGATAGCGGGCTGGGTGTTGGGCTTCGTGCACACATGAGGGTCACCTCCACTACAACAAGGAGGATTATTTACGGCGGGCCAAAACCGTCGTAAATAGTCATTTACGACGGTTATGCGGCGGTTGACAACTGCCACAAAAACAACCGCAGTAAAAGCTTTTACGACGGTTTTGGCCCGCCGTAAATAGTCATTTACGATGGTTTAGTTGTTCGACATAAAAACAAGTGACGAAACAGGACCGACAATCACCAGACCCTTTTACGACGGTTTCGTGTCCGCCGTAAAAAGTTACTATTTATGCGAACAAAAAACCGCTGTAAAAAGTCACAAAACCGTCGTAAAAATATTTTATACAATTTTTCAAAAACTTTCGTGTGTTGATTTACGGCGGTTTCGTGTCAGCCATAAAAAGTAACTATTTACGACGAACAAAAACTGCCGTAAAAAGTCACAAAACCGCCGTAAAAAGATTTTATACAATTTTTCAGAAACTATCGTGGGTTGATGGAAACCGCCGTAAACAATTAAAAGAAATTTTTTGTGTCGACCAAGAAACCGCCGTAAATAGTTAGCAAAAATTTTTCAAAGTTTTGCTGCTTGTGCTATTCTATATTTATTTGCTGTTTACAAAATAATTAACCTGTCTCAAAAAAAACGTTTTGATATAATTCTGTAATCATTCATTCAATGAATATAATGAAATCAAATCAAATACAAAAATATCTCATATAATGGTTCAATCATAATCCAAAAAAATATCAAATATAACGCAATCATCATCCACACTATTCAACATGTTATAATCAAATAGTTTGATTATCTTCAATCTTCACACCACTTTGTGAAAAGACTCGGTGGGATTATAGGCTTGCATGAGAAAGGATCCAGACTTTGTCTGCAGTTTCAATCCAGGGCAATTAATGTCTACTACTTTATCTTCAATCTTCACTTTAATATATTTTGCTATGCAATCTTGACAAAAAGGGTGATCACAACATTTCTTGATAATGAATTTCTTGTTCGGTGAGATAGGTTCGATGCAGGTCTCACAAGTGAAGCCTTCCTTTTGCATCGATTGGCTATTCTCTTGGCGTGCCCTTTGTTTTTGCTTTCCCATGGGAATCCTATGAGATTTTGAAACGCAAAAAATTAATAACAAAAAGAAAGAAACACAACAATATATATAGTTAGCTGATGATGCTAACAACCAATTGGTATCCTCATATTATTTGATTATAATTTGCATAGAAATATTAAGATCTACTTCAACAAAATAGCAAAGCAATTGAATGCACATAGACAGCATAATCCTTTTTAGTTTTACTGATATAAAGCTACAAACGTAAAGGCCCAAATCATGAATTGAATTTAATAAGATAAATAAGTTTATAAATTACAATGCCAACAAAATCAATCAAATGATCATAGAATCACATTGAATCTAAATCCAGAATTGAGCAACCATATTGCAACAACATTACTTGCACATATTAACACAAATGCTGAATAATATGGAAATACGCACACGCTCTCTGTACCACAAAGAAAATAATAACAAAGAGAAAGAGAGAGAGAAACATGTTAATTTCTATCATATTAATTTACAAAACCTGTAAATTAATAGTAAAAACAAGTGGGATGCTTTCAAAATAAACAAAAATGAACAAGTAAGTTACAGGAGAGAAGCCAAAGAGAATTGATGAACATATAGCTAACTTGATGAAAGCAGCATGTATGAATATATAGATGTATAGCTCTTCTCAGTTGTTCACCTGCAGTTATTTTCAAGAATGTTATCTTAAAAATTTTGTTATCTTTCTAGGAAATCATGTATATTTTGATTCTTACACAAAGTCCTGCAATATATTTGCTTGCGGCTTTCGGATTTTGCTATCCTTGAGAAAGCCACACTATATATTATTTATAGAGAGATGTCTTAATTTATTATCACCCTTAATTCAATTTTCAAGTATGAGAGATTTATCTAAACAAATCCTTTGTTGTTTCTAATAATTAATTAATTTTATTGACTGCGAAAGTCAAAAATTACAGCCATGATAATTCTTCCTTGATACATGTGTTCTAATTATATACAATATAATGTTGTAACTCTCCTAGTTAAGAGGGAGAGAATAATGGAGGAGACATTGGACAGAATTATTAGTTTTGTCTAGAGCTCAGGTTGAATTGTTCAAGTCAAATGAAATCTTTTACATATATTATTCAATGACGTGTGGCTAACATTTATAAAGTTAGCTATGAAGTTAGGTACATAGAGATAATCATTAATCCTCTGGATGGCTTTTTCATTGTTCTAACTCTTAAAATTGTTGAAAGTCGTTTCTTATACTTTATTTTTATGTTATATAATCGGAAAAAACTATTCAATGGAAATTATAAAATAAGCGACAATATATATAAGTTCTGATACTATATTACATCATGATTGACTGTTATTTAATCAATTCCAATGATTGAATGAGATAAATTATAAGGTAATTTTTTCATGTCAGCTCAACAATTTTTTTCTGCTATTAAATTGAATAAAAATAAAGTGTTATCAATCATGGAATTAAAATTTAAAGTAAAAAAATTTCAAGTTACAATACACTTGATCATAGATCGAAGGCAGGCATGGATGGATGTGAGTGATGAATCCAAGTCCATGATATAATATATGCAAGGAATTTGTGTAAACAAGCTATGGGGAGGTGGTAGGGACAAGTTACTGATGTAAATGGATTTCGATAAATGTCTTGTTTTCAAGTGATAAGAGAATTTATACGAAAAGCTATCCTCATCAACTTTTTCTTTTCTATTTCTTTTCAGTGTTAATTGAATTATAGTTATACTGCAGATTGAAACTTTGCCTCCAACCTTTAAGCTTTAGCACAGTTAGAGAAATGAGAGGGAAAAAAAAAGGTCTAATCCTGTTCAGCCAACTAATACTTAAACTCATGGATAATTAATTGAGCAACAGTCATACATGTAATCATTAAATGTCATAGCATTTAATTTGTAATGCAACTACCTGGCTCACGCTGTTATTGCCTAAGCAAAGCTATTTTAAGTGGATGAGATTACAAACTGATGTGGGAAGCTCCTCAATAAGATTACCTGTAACTTGAAGAAAATTAAGTAGCTGAGTGAAGTAGAAATAATATTATGAATAATGCCACCACAGCATTAGAAAAATAGCAAATTACTTGAAATAGAGGAGAAGCAAAAGGAAAAAGGAAGAAAAGAATAGGTACAACAAAGAGCACAGACAAATTTCAATGAAAACAACATCCAACGATGAACTAAAATTAACACATGCAAAACTAATGTTTTAAACCTAGCAAATCACTCTAATACTGAAACCACATGGTATTTATAATGCTTAAAAATATGTAACAGTTACAACCATAGGTCAGAATCTGCCTCCCTATATCTTCTGAAATGATCATCTACAAGATACAACCATTCAACAATTATAATCCCATGACAAATAGAAAAAATAACTCACCCAAAAAAAACCAAAAAAAAAAAACAAACAGAATGACCCGAATAATACAGCAGGGAGAAAGAGCTTACTCTAGATTCCAGATTCATAAGAACTGCAGATTTTATGGCCTCTTTAGCACGATTAAGCTGTACCTAGCTCACTATCACACAGTCGAAGTTAGAAAAAATAAAGAAATTAATAGCAGGACTTGCTAGAGATTAAGATGCCATCCAAGAAAGCACACAGAATGGAATAACTAGAAAACAAACCTTTTCCAGGTGTTGCAATTGAAATTAACTCTGCTACTGCTATATCAACTGCCTCTGACACAAAATTAGAGCCTTGAATCCATAAAGTGAACATACTTGAGCTTAGTGATTTTGTAAATCCTCATACATTAATTCATTTTTCCAGGAATGATCACTTTAATTCATTCATGTATCAGAAAAGATTTGTTGACAAACCTAAAAAGTTCACATTAATTCATTCATGTACCAAAAAATGAAAAAGCAATTTAAAAGGCACCAGTAGAATCTCATTGGTTACACAATCATTTAAGATTCCAGAATCAGAATGCTGAGATGAATCATCAGACAATGGAGAGCCATGCATAATTCCAGTATTAGCAAGAGGATTGCTCGTGGAGACCCTTCCATCTCTTACTGCTGATGTGTTATCATTACCAACTCTAGTCAATGGACCAATTTGTGAAGCAACAATACTTCCACTTCCTGACACTTTTATATTGGTTAATGAAGGTAATGAATTCAGCAAAGAATTGGACTGAGGTTTCCAATATGCAGCAGCAATTAACTTGAGGTGCTGCTTGTGCCCAAAGGCAAAACGTGCTAGAGCTGTGAAGACATTTAAAAACCAACTCAATTGTATTCATTTTAGCCAATTATCCCATAGACATACAAGCAAAAGCTTCATACCCCACCACCCAGCACACTCTGGGAGGAGGAAAAGAACCTTGTGTCCTCATTCATTCTCACAGACACACAATGCCAAATGAGATCACAAAAATATGGAACAACCCACATCAGTTTTGTCAAACACATACCAAAGTCATTCGAGTTGCAAGATACGAAAGACTTATTTTATATGTATGAGGATTTACAAAGAACAGGAAAAATAGATTAGTCCATAGAACCCAGGGATCACCTAGTGAAATCACCTGATTCTTTAAAAAATATACTAACCAGATTCAATCTATAAGATTTAAATAAACATGAGAAAGTTCTTATATATAGTGTTACAAGCCAGTATGCAACAATGCCACCAATGAGTTTGGGTAATATGCAACCCAGGAAACGAATAGACTAAACAATTCCAAAAAGAAGAAACTGAATTGCACACTCAGTAATCTAGTGCTTAGTAGTTATCATAAATCCAACCAATCAAATGCAGGAAAAGAAACAAACAATCAAGAGTAACAAATAGAAAATACATATCCGTTACACAGACAATAAAAAATAATCAGCAAGCTTCCATAGAATTGTCAACCTATAAGTCTAATTTCAAGGTTACAGTGATAAAGAAGGAAAAAGAGAAGGGAAGATCCAAAAAGCACCTTCTATACCAAAAGTTTATTATTAATATTACAGCAAAAACCTTTCAGAACAGAAATAGATCCCAGAAAAAAATGTATTCCATCCAAACAAATTTATAAACATTGACATTCTATAGATTATTTGATAAAATACCAGGCAAATCATTTTCCATACAAGTTCAAAACTTGCATTAACCAATATAAGATGATTTGCCTAAGTGTCAAGGCAAATTACCTTTTATATAAAGGTAGAGAATTATATTGAAAGAAGGAAATAGATCAGAGGAACAGGGGTAAAAGAATTTTTCTGGAGAAAGGAAGAGAAAAGAAGAAACAGGGAAACGAGAGAAAAGAAGAAATAATAAAGAGATAAACATCTAGACAAGCATAAAACTACATAGCAAGATCCCGAAGGTCAAAAAGATGAGCATATGAAACAGAATTGAGCTGCTTTGCCTATAATCCACAATTCCATCTAAAGCCAAGGAGAAAAACAATATAAGAAACAATGCCTCAACTAGTCTTAAAAGCCGACATAACGGGTTCAGCTGATTAAACTAGAATACACATAAACCTCCCAGCTCCAATCGAACCCTATTACCCCTTGGAAAACCAACTAATATTCTACACGTAACATCCATTACTGATTCAATTTTCTATGTATTGTAAGAGCAGACACTTCAAATAATTATACCAAAATCATACCAATTCAGAAACAATAGCAACAGCTAACCTCAATTCCTTTATCATAAGCAAATTTATTAGTTAAAAAAACGAAATTAAGCAGATCACAGTTTGAAAAACTAGAAAATAAAAAGCTGAAACACAAAGGGAGGGAGAAAATTTTCTCTCAACTAGGGTCGCCGGAGTTACTGTTCACTCCGCTCGTTTGGCGAATCAGCCTTTGAGATTTACATATGTTGTAGATCAGAATATCCTGAGGAAACTTTCCTTCTTGACCCTCTTCAGATTCCGACCGGAAGGTGATCAAAACCGTCGAAAACAGTGTTCAGATTTACTATTTATCCGCTGCCAACCGGCGAGTGAAACGACACCACCATCACCATCGTGTTGGCCTTGGCTCGATCTACAACTTTTCCTTCATCAGCACCACCAGATTCACGCCGCAACACCTCCGTTCAGGGCCACAAAGTTTCGAATTTTTACTATTCACCATCGCCTGCCGCCTGTCACCGGTGAGTGGCATCTCACCTCCATCAAATTCTTATAGATCAGGCAACGTTCTACAAGTTTCCCTTCATCAGCACCACCAGATTCGCGCCACAACACCTCCGTTCAAGGCCTCAAAGTTTCGGATTTACTATTCACCACCACATCTCACCGAAAAACGGCGAGTTGTATCTCACCTTCGTCACCATCTAGTAGATCAGGCAACACTGACCAACTTTTCCTTCTTAGCCATCATCTGATTCTAACGAAAAACCCCTCAAATCGCCGCTTCTTCAATTCGGATATTACTATGGTTTGGTCAATGGATTCGCATAAGACTAATTGGGCCGACAAAGTTAAGATTACCGTTTCGAGTAATCGATGCAAACTGCTAGGGATTACTCCCAAGAAACCGGGTACAGTGCTTGAGATCCCGGATGAGATCGTTGATGAAAATGTGGCCGAATGGCGTAGATGTCTTGTTGGTTTATTTCCGGGATATGTGATGCCTTTTCATGCTGCTCGCTCGTTGGCCATGCGTGCATGGAAATCCAGCGGCTTGGAGGACGTCCGTTCTACAAACAAGGGGTTTCTCATCTTCCGCTTCCAAACGGAGGAAGAGGTTCATAACATAATTGCTCGCGGTCCTTGGATGTTCGGAGGTAAAACAATTATCTTACAACCTTGGAACCCGTATTTAGATTTTAATGCAAATCAATTGAGGTATATTCCTGTTTGGATCCGATTATATGGCCTGCCTTTCCCTTTGTGGACAACCAAAGGTCTTAGCATTGTTTCCAGCATGGTTGGACAACCTATGTCTTGTGACAAGATGACTTCCGATCTTTCCAGATTGGAGTATGCGAGGGTATGTGTTCTTCTTGATGCAAAGCGCCCTCCGATCCAGAACTTTGAGTTCAAGTGCAAACTCTCTCCTGAGCCCATCCAAATTGAAGTCGAATATGAGTGGATTCCAAAACGTTGCTCCAAATGTCGCAGGTTTGGTCACCGTTGTCCGGAACCGGCAAAGACTCCAGTCCAGGATAAGATTGAGGCTAGCACCTCTGATAGCACCCCTTCTGATGGTGCCCCCTTGAATTCGGGTAAGGTTGCGACTGATGTCGCTGAGAGTTCCAAAGCTGTTGCTATTCCAGCAGATTCTTTAGTGCAAGTTGTGCCTCCTAAGGCTGCTACAGTTTTGAGCACAGAGTCAGTCTCAGAATCTGACTCTCTATCTCCTTTTGCGACCGACCAAGGTAAGCTTTTGGGTACTATCCATTATTCAACCAATCGCGAGACATCTGTTTCGTCAGGGCGGATAAACACAGGACAACCTCTTGAGACTTCTTCCTCCCATTTTGAGCCTTTGAATAGGCTGAGTGATGAGGACCAATCTGATAGGATTGATCATACTCATACGGATACCCCAGCTACCCCAGTAAAGAAGGGTAAGAAGAAGAAAAATAAGAACGGCTGAAGCTCTTGTATTTTTATGATTTAAACCTTTTGTGGCCATTTATCATTTATGTTGTTAAGGCCGTTTATGGCCTTTTTACTTTGTTTTAGGCCGCTTGTTTTCTATATTTTTTGATCTTTTGTTGGATTGTGTGTTTGGACTTTACGTCCTTCTTGTAATTCTTGGGGTATGCCCCTCGGATTTTTGTACATTTTAATTTTTTTGGATTTATATTACTAAGTAACTTTTCCAAAAAAAAAAAGCTGAAACACGAAGAAAAGTTCAAAAGTTTCCAATTAACGAAAAACCCAAATGTTGAAACCTGTTATAAATAATACCCACAAAACAAAATCACATAATCATCAAAATCTACAAACACAATCAATGAAATTTCAACAAGCTCTTATCAATTCTCAATAACCGAATATATTGCTCACAAAAAATTGTCTAATTCCAAATAGTAGACACAAAACAAAATCATACAACACCAAAAACCCAATTTCACAATTGACAAATCGACTCAAAACACTTGATGAAACAAACAATCAATGAATCCCTGTAAATTAGATTCCATTTCCAGTAAAAGTTAACGCAAAAGCAGAAACTTTATTGTATAAAAAGATGAAGAATGGACCTGTAAAGCTCCTCGAAGCTGAGGCCACTGGCGTTGTGGTTGTAAATCTCATGAATCGCATGCTCCAATATCTTCCACCTCTTCTCTGCGTATTTTGGATCCACCACGACCCGGTGCTTGAACGCCTTTATCTGAAACGTCTGTTTCTTCGGAGCACTCATCTTCCTCAACAAGCTTCCACTCACCGTAACGTCACGTGGAGAGAACCCGCAACAACCCAATTAATTGCATCTATGTTTGCCTTTGATTCTGACCTGATTACCAAAGTTGAAGAGAAAATCTGGCCCGAATTGGTGACAGAATGTACAGAGCAGAGCGAGCAATTCTGGTAAAGATTGAAGAGAATTTGATGCTTCTCATGGTTAACTAATAAATCTGTTAATTGCAGATGTAAAGTTAATGCTTCTAATGTAGGGAACTTCAAAGCAGGCAAGAAACTTGGCAGAGAAAGGCAAAGATGAAGTTTTCGATCGAGAGAAAAAGCGAGAGAGATGAGAGGGAAATTGAAACAAGCTGATGCAAAATTGAGGCGGTTAGGGTAAAATTGGTTTCGGCGGATTTTGGGCAATTTAGAATGCGGTTCTCAAACCGCTGTATACACGTCTGTAGTTTATCCACTTACGGCGGTTTTTAAAAACCGCCTCAAACGGGTGCAGTAAAAGCCTAGCTTTCTTGTAGTGCTCGCGAAGGTGTATGTGGGGGCCACCGCTTGAGACTGTGTGGGGATCATCTCTTGAGGGTTTATGGGGACTGTAGTGCCACATGCAAGATTGCGAAGTGTCACACACAAGTGTAAAGTGCCACATGCGGGCTGGGATATCACACTAATGATTCAATCTTTGTCAAATTTCCCAATGATGATGGAATATGACCAGTTAGGTTGTTGTGAGAAATATTGAGTACTCTGAGTGCCTGAAGCTTACAACTGTTTCCGGAATCGATTCAAGAAATTGGTTTTCTGATAGATCAATGCCTCTAAAACTGATTAAAACTTTCACCATTGGAATTTCATTCTTTTCACAGTCAAAATCACAGAATATTGGTAATTAAAATTTTCCAAATACTTCCCTTGCCTATAATCAATTTCTACGGACATCATAGCCTTGAAATTTTGAAAATATCATAGAGGCAAAAGACCTGTGAAGCCATTACGAGACATGTCAAGTATTTTCAATTTAAGGAAGGGAAATCTTATTTCAAAACTTTCAAGTAGACCATAGAATCCATTAGATCTGGGGATAAGAACTTGCAGGTATGGAAGAGTCGCTAACCAATGGGGAAAGGCATCAATGTACTGTTACTCCCAACATCTAGAACTTCCAAGGAGCTACAGTTGACCAGAGATGGAGGTAATGGTCCTTCCTACTGATTGCTATTAAGGTTGAGAACCTTCAACAACTTATCTCCTGCACATATGTGAGGAATACTGTCGACAAAGTTGTTCATCCTTAAATCTAAGATAGTGAGTTTATTAAAGTTGACAAGACACCGAGGAACAATTCCACTCAAATGTTACTAGACAAGTCAAGAATGTAAATATCACTCAATTTGCAAAAAGATAAAGGGATTTCTGCTGTCAAATTATTGTGTGAAATTGAGAAGAATCTAATGCCATCTGGTGGTTCTACAAGTTGTCCTTGAAGCACGTCAGAAAGATTTAGACAAATCAATTTATAGCGCAATTTTGAATCAGCTGTAGAAATTGGCCAGAATTCTGTTGTTGGAAATGTCTAAATATTTAAAACTATTTGAGTTTCTCAAGAAAATTAGGAATAGAGAAACCAAACATCTCTAGCTTGGGCAAGGTAAAGTTGAGACTACTGTAGGTTCTCAAAGAAAGAAGGGAGTTATGTGAAAGATCAACATACTCTAGGTTTTTGAGTTTTGAAAACGTTTCCGACTTAATAACAACGCCCAGTTTATTCGATGAAAGATCAAGAGTAGTGAGGTTCACACGTTCAAATACGGTATTTGGAATTGAACCATGAATCTCATTACAAGAAAAATTGACATGCTTCAACGAACCATTGTGCTAGAATTTGTAAATGGGACCTGTGAATTTGCAAGATGGTATCCTGCCAGTCAGAAAATTACTAGATAATATGAGTAGAACGAGGTTTGTAAGGCCATTCACATGATAAGGAAAATGGCCCTCAACTTGATTGTTGTAAAATAATAAAGATGAAAGATGTATGAGATTGAATACTTGATGATGGCAACTGAAGATTGAAATTATTTTGGGAAAGATATAAAGGAGTTAATTTGCTGAGGTTACCCATAACATCTGGAAACTGTCCTGAAAAGCTGTTTCTTCTAGAGATAACACAGTCAGCTGTTCAAGGTTAGATATGGCTTTCGGAACTTGACCAGTAAAACCATTTGACCCCAAGTCCAAATAGGTTATTTCTGTGAGGTTCCCGAGTGATTCTGGAACTGAGCCTTCAAAGCTGCAGAGAGAAAGATGTAGTTCATTCAAAAATATAAGATTACCTATTGCATCAGTTAGTTCTCCGATGAAATGTGTCATATAGAGGTGCTATGATATGAGGGGACTGCTCCAGTTAGGCCTTGGTAAACTACCTGTATGATGTGCATTTGTTGATACTCTTAGGGTCCGAAAACTTCACTTGGAAATTCGCCTTGCATATTCACATCTCTAAGACTGAGAGATATCAAAGAAGGTGGTAAGTTCACTAAGCAAGCATACATGTCCACCCTGTCAAGAAGAAGACACCTCAATTCCGTTAGATTTTGCAGGACTTTATTAAAACTCTGTTGCTCTAGCTTTACATCACTAAGAGGGAGATCAAGTGAAGCCAGCTTAGACAAGTAAGACATTTCAGTGGGAACTTGGCCAGAGAAATCTGATGAAGAAAGGCTAAGATGTGTTAATTTTATGAACCAACAAAACTTGGATGACACGTTGGTTCGCGGAAATCATTACATCCTAGGTTGAGCCTCTGAAGTTGGTGAAGGGAGAACAGGCTACTATTGTCATGGATAGTGATCGAGGCCAATCACATCACCTGTCAATCTATCACAAGTGAATCCATCCCAGGAGCAGCAATCACTGCCCTCCTTCCAAGAGCTTGTCTTTGGATAAGAATCATCATTCTCATCACAGTGACTAGAAGCAAAACTATTAATTGAAATGGAGTTCCTAAAATGAAGCAAGGCAGATCTTTGTTCGGGAGAGCAAAGTTTCATCTTCGTTGATTTTTGAGAAGAGTAAAAGGATGATGAACAAATAACGAGCAGATTCAGGAACAAGATGAGGAGGCAGAGGACTACCAACAGCTGCAGGACTCCCCACATCCCACATCTTGTTTTTATTTTTTTCTTTTTTTTTTTTTTTTAAAGGAAAGAAGAGAGATATGACAGTTGAGAAAGATGAGAAAGCCTTGCCTAGGTCTAACTTGCAGCAGGCTTATACATATATAATTGCTTTTGGTCCTGACTGTTGCTAATGCACTAAGCAATGCAAACCAACTCTATTATTAACTCAAAATTTTTATTTTCCAACTTTGAGGAATCGGAATCAAGTCAGAAAAGAAAAAACAATCTTGAGCTGGGACCTCTTAAGGTCAATGTGCTTCCCAAGTTTTTACAATTGGAGCCTCGACCATCCTTCAGTTCCAGCTTCCAAGCATTTCTACATATTATTTATGAATTCCAGAAGATTGTTTAAACCTTAAGGGCGGCAATTGCAAAGTTGGATCTAAAATATTGTTAAGTTGCAACTAATTGATTGCCTGCATTGACAGAGACATCTTGCCACCTTATTGAGACACATGACAAAATGTTTTTCTATATTTCGTAATTATAACGTTAATTAAACTTCATTAGAAGCCAAAGCCACGTATCTACCAGAGGATTTGCATATTGTCAACGTTTTCACCAAGTTCGTAGATATATAGCTTTGAGTGATAATTGAAATCAACTTTCCAGCCCCAAGGAAATTTATGTATGAATTTGCGACTAACATTTATCATTTTCTGGCTGAGTCTTTTCTTTTTTTTTCATCTTCTGCCATTGTTTTAAGAGATATTAACAATTTGTCGTTTGAGAAATCCATGATCTTGAGCATGGTTATAAGCCTCTCCAATTCAATAGCATTTCCTTTTATCGTCAATGACGCAGAATACTGATGAGCCGCATATTGCATATATAGCCTTAAAATTTTCAAAAGACCTTACTGGCAAAAGACTTGTGAACCCATTGCGAGATATGTCTACTATTTGCAACCTGGCAACAGCAAATTATAATTCAAGAATCACCAATAGGACCATGAAATCTATTAGATCTCGAAGTAAGAATTTGTAGACGTGGAAGAGTTTCTAACCAATAGGGAAAGGTATCATTTATAATTATGTTATTCCCAACATCAAGAACTTCCAGGAATAAACGAATTTACTGAACATGGTGGTAAATGGTCCCTCTAACGGCCGCAGCTAGCATGCAACGGGCGAATTATTTTTTAACTATCAGATCCATCTAAGATCAATCCAATGGGTGTGAAAGACTGAAAGTGCAACCGGCGTAGCCGGTTAAACACACTTGCTGTAGAAAAGAAATATATATATATATATATATATATATATATGTATATATATAAAGGACATAGGACGAAAACCAAAAATTTCTTGCTTCCACCTATAATGGAAACCCAGTTGGCTGTCCTGCTTCACACTCCATTATCGGTGTTACGGTTCACAGATCCATGGGGGCAAACGCAAGAGTTATTCGAAGGAACAGGAACAAAGATTAGCTGGCGGGTGCTTCGTCTTCCATGGGAGTCGAGGCAGAGGCCTCCAGGAAGTTGTACAAGAAGGGGAAGTGGCTGAATTACGTGAGTAGCATAAGTCTTAAACTACCAGATCCTATTAAAATATTCCGTATTCGTACAGCATCTCATTTTGCATTCATATTTTATCAGAGGCTGGTGGTTAATTTGTCTTAAAAATTTATGTTTCATAGTGAGGAATTGCCAGGCGCGAGTCTGCGAGCTCTTCCGTCCAGGGTGTTAGACAAAGTTCTTGGAAGTATTTGGGTCTCATGGGATACATTGGCTTCCCATATAAGTGAAACCCCAAGGTAAGAAGTAGTGTGCCAGATCCTCGTAGCTAAGGTAATGGTTATGACCTCCTAAAACTAATGTATTGGTACTCCACACAGCGATAGATTAAAGCCTAGTGTATATATGGTAACCGGTTGTCCCCTATGTTTTTATGTACACATTATAACGAAATGACAAAAACGGCAGATATCAGATCTGAAGAGGATGAGAGTGAGATATTTGAGGAGATATGCAGGAGGAGAGTGAGATATGGTTATATATATATATATATATATATATATATTGCTTCGTTCTTCTATTTAAGACTAGAAGATTAAAATATTGGTAAGTTATGTAGCTTCCACACAAGTAACTTGACTCTCTATTTAAGCTGCAAAAAATTTGTGCCATAAGCAATCATGGAAGCTTATGTTGTTATTTGTTTTTCTTTTTCCAGAATATTGACAAAAGTGGCATGTTGAATTGTCCTGTTTTGGTTATTCATGTACCTGTTAGCTTTATATGTGTGTGTGTGTGTGTGTGTGTGTGTGTGTGTTCTACTCTTGTTGTCTGCTGTTTACCATCTGTGTCTCTAGCATTGCAAAAACTTCAACTAAATAGTCTTTGAGAGATGTAAATGGTTAAAGTCTGTAATTATTAATTTGCAGAAAGTTCATCATTAGGGCCTAAGTTACACGAAGTGGGAGTGGGTATGTGAAAAGAGAAAGCTCGTGAATGTTTATAGCTTGCAACTATAATGTGCCGGAAATTATTATCTTTCTTAAGTTGGAGAGGTTCCATGAATACATTATTTAAAGTGTATAACTATTCATATTTTGAACTTCCTTGTGTTAAATACTTAAGCTTTTCTTTAAGAGTTCTTTTGGGCAGTTTATCTATTTATTTCTCAAGTGATTTTTCCCCTTTGATATCCTTGCACCCCACAAGTCCAGGATATATAGCTCTCATCATTAGAAATATTTGTTGGCATAAACCGGTTATAAGCTATTTTTGTTTTGTCTTTAGGGAACTACAGATGAAGTTGTTGTTCCCATGGGAAACAACTTTGGGAACTTTGCAAAGAGAAGTATGATCTGTTATGGATTAGTAGAGGAGGACATTGCAATCTTGAACTTTATCTAGAATTTATTAGGCACCTGAAGAAATTTATACTCTCACTAGGGGTGGGAATTTTTGACACAACCCGTGAACCCGACATGACACGACACTCAAATTAGCGGGTTCGGGTTTATCTTAATCGTGTTTGGGTCGTGTTTGGATTGAAATTTTTAACCTGTTTAATAATCGGGTCGTGTTAGGGTTGAGGGTTTGAACCCACAGATGACACGAACCCGTTTAGTGACACGAAACCGTTTAGTAACCCGTATAACCCGAATAAAACATAATATCATAAAGATACGAATTGACAATTTGACACGATTAAATTTTGAATTGATAAAATTACAAACAGAAGTCAAAAATTAATTTGAATTTTAAACGACTAAAGAGTCAACAAGATGAAATGGATTTTTTTTCTAAATTTAAATTGTATTTAAAATTGTATGGAACTTGTTGTTTAGTATACTATTTATCGTGTTGTGGAAAAAAAAATTTTTGAGACTTAGTATTTAGTGGACAATTGATTGTGTTATGGATTGAAGTTTGTATGGGACTTGGTATTTAATGGATTCTTTATTGTATTTTGTGGATTGAAGTTTGTTTGAGACTTAGAATTTAGTGGACTATTTATTATATTGTGGATTGAAGTTTGTACAAGACTTGATATTTAATGGACTCTTTATTGTGTTATGGATTGAAGTTTGAATATTTGATTATTGTTATTAAAAAAAAAGGTTGAAAATTGTAATGTGTATTTGTATCATAATCATGTTAATTATTTAAACGTGTCATAATCGTGTCAAAATATTTAAATGTGTCAAAATCGTATAAACATATCATAACCGTGTCATAATCGTGTCAAAATATTTAAACTTATCATAATCGTGTTAAACGGGTTATATTCGTGTCAAAACCGAAAATGACCTATTTATTATTCGTGTTAGCATGTTGAGTCATGTCACCCGTTTAATAATCATATCATATTCAGGTTGGGTGTTTTTGGCACGAATAATAAATCGGTCGTGTTGGGATTAGGTCAATTTTTATCATGTTATAGCTCGACACGACATGAACACGACTCGTGAACCCGTATTCTCACCCCTAACTCTCACTAAGAATCAAAACCAGCAACTAATGCTACTAAAAGTAGAATCGCTGACTCTGAAAATCAGGGCAAACCATCTGAGAGTGGATCTTCTGATACTTTTGAATTGGCTGCTTACCTTATGGAGGTTCTAGAAACAGTTTAGATTGTCATTGTGGGAAGTCTAAGAAATCATATAAGCCTAAAAAGTCTCGAATGAGCACTGACGATGTTGATAGATTGAGCAGAAAAAAGGTCTTAGTGTGTGGTAAATACTTACATGAAGAGCATCTTCAATAGGGTATATGGATCTATTCACTTAAGAGTGTAATTTAGTCTTAGCTTTAGCTTTTGTAATTGCCTCAGTATAGCATAAATTGTTAGATTTGAGTGTAATTTTTATCAGAGATGTCCTAATTTTTCTATATGTAATTGTGTATGAGTCAGATTAAGCAAAATATTTTGTTTTAGTTTTTCTATAAAAACAACAGCCTCATGCAATAAAAGGAAATTATAAACTTGTCACAATTTTAGCTTCATGTTTACCAGTTTTTTTCATCGAATCTCTAATTGTTTCTTGCACTTGTCACATGTCATTGATTTTAGTTAATTCATCGTCTGTTGTGGTTAGAAAGTTCATTGTTGGTGGTTAGGCCATTCGTTGCGAGGATTGCCAGCATAACGTTTCTACAGCAAGAGATGCATTGTTTGTTTATTGTTCATAAATATAAAGATTTTTACTTTTTGCTATTGAAATCATTGACATTTAAGGCAGGAAGACTTGAGAGAAACAAAAGGAACCTTATCTCCAACTTATGATTTAGAAGAAACAAGCTCAAAAGATAAGTGCAAACCTATAGTCAAATTCACAACCACTATCTCTACAAAATTCACGTATAATCAACTTGTGTACAAATTTGTTTGCACCATGAAGGTAGAAGCTGAAATTGATTAAGAAAGTAGCACAATTCTCCCCATTACCATACCTTGAATTAAAGCATCCTACAACAAATAGTTTAAAATACTCTAAAAAAACTAAACGAGCACAAATTGCCCGGGTCATTGCACTCCCTGCAGGTGATTTTGGCTCCGAGAGCCGAGAGAGAGATGCTGAACTATGACCTAGTCTTCCCGGTTGCCGTTGGGAGCTTGAATTAGATTGGGACCGAGATTGGGACTAGGACTGAACTAAATTGGACTATATATAATGTTGTTCTATGTTTGATGCATTATGAGACTAGATTATATTAACAAATGCTAATTTGTATGAAGATAATTTTTTTAAATATAACCTAATTCAACTTTTATTCAGTTTAACCTTCATAAAAATTAATTTGATATTTAAGTTAAAAATATAAATTACTTATTAATATTTCTATAAAAGTAATAATGCAAAATGTTTTTACATTAGGAATTAATTATTACATAAATTTAAATTTGATATTATTGGTTATTTATTTTATTATTACAACATCAATTTTAAATTCAATAATCAAATTAATTTCAAATAAAAATAATTAAATATATAAACATAATTAAAAATTATGATTTATTGAAAATTATTAATTATTACTATTATTTAAATTTATTAATTATTACTATGCCATTTTTTATGTTCAATTTTTCTCATTTTCACTTAAGTTTTAAAATATTACAGATTGAAGTATTTTATTTTTATTTTTTTAAATTTTTCATTTAATTTATATGGTATGACACCTAGTTATCGTGAAAAATTTTCACTTAAATCTAAATTCCAAATGCTTAGTACTTGTTATTATATTTTTTTTGTTGCTCCACAAATACCCTTTTTTTAATTAATGAAATTTTTTTGCAAAATCTTTAAAGTAAAATTGATAAATAAAAATATAATTTATTTGAATAGGTACGTATTTAATTCATCATCATAAATTTACCAATTATAATATGTATTTTTATAATAGGAAACCTTAACACATATATATTATTCTTGATTTTTTGATTTAACATTGTAAACTATTGAATTTTTTAGTTGTATACACATTTTTTTTTTTGTATATTTTAATTTCTATAATAAGAATAAATATGTGACTTTTAAGTGAATTAGTCCACTTAAAACTTATTTAAAAATTAAAACAAACATATTATGTTGTATCATTAATTAAAAATAAATATATTATTTAGTAATACAAAATAAGTGCTTACCAATTTGGTAACTAGACCAAGGATGGGATTGGACTTATCCTTGGGAACTAGACCAAGCATGGATCATGACTTTGTTAAAGCGGGTTCTCATGTTCGAGAAAGGGCATTCCCAGGTGAAGAATTATTAGTCGGGCTCGATGACACAAGGATGCGTAATTTTGCGTGTCCAGCGTCTGAGTAACATGTATTTGGGTATTTGGGACATAACTAACCAAGGAGGATCCATTTGGGAGGAAGAGTCCCTATACGAGTGCCGGGTAATTGAATCGAAACTATCCCAAAAAGTATAAGCACAGATCCCAAATTTGGTTAAGTGAGTTCTTGGGTCTGAAAAGGGGTGTTCTTGGGAGGAGAATTACATAGTGGGGTTTGAGGATACAAGGATGCATAATTTAGCCTATTTGGTGTTGAGTAACTTGTGTTTAGGTACTTGGCACTACAAGAAAATGGGCTTTTTACCGCGGGCCGAAATCGCGGTAAAAAGCCTTCTACGGCGGGCATACGGCGGTTTAAACCCGCCGTATAAAATAACGCCGTAAAAATTCATTTTACTTTTTACCGCGGTTTTGGCCCACGGTAAAAAGTGTTTTACCGCGGGCTTAACGCCCGCCGTAAACATTCGTGGTATGGTGGAATTCTTTTACCGCGGGTGTCCGGCCCGCAGTTAAAAGTATTTACCGCGGGCCTTGGCCCGCCGTAAAAAGTCCTAATTATTTACCGCGGGCTCCAGGCCCGCCGTAAAAAGTCTACCAGGTCTTTACCCGCAAGCGGTTGGCCCGCAATAAAAAAGAGCTCTACTCCTGGACAGCCTTTTGCAATTTTGATGAAATCCGGGCCTATAACCATATTTTCAATCTATTTTTGTCTAATTAATTTAAAAAATTCATCAAATGAAAACATGAACCAATAAAATGATATTCAAATAAAAAATAAGAGTACAACATAAAAGTATATTCACATACACATAAATTAATAAGTTATACATTCACATACAACATAAGAGTACCAAATTTATTTGCAATCTCAACAATAATTGAAGTCTAGAAGTGTAAAATATGCAATCTCAAAGTCTTCACGTTGTTGTATTCAACACCTTGCTTCAGCCCAAGGATCTTCTTGATACTTCCAATTTCATTGTTATTTGTCACTTGATTGCTGCTGGCTTCCCTCACGTTCAACAATTTACCTCTCAGGGGGAAAACACCGTACCGGTCCTGACCCACAACAGATAACCCGACCATCTGTTATAAGCTTAGTACTGTTAGAACACTTTAAACTTGAAAATAGAAACCAAAGAAGTTACATTTCTGTTGAAATGGACAATGGACGACATGACAAGTTAAGAGAACTCACTGCAAGAGCCTTGGCTGAATCTCCTTCCGTCAAAATCAAGGTACACTGATCAGAGTTCTTCCCCCTAGCAAAGTTAGCATCTTTCAGTTTTGAAATCCCACGAACGTGAGTGACACCCTTGATCGTAGAAATCCCGTTCACAAAGCTAACCTATATTGAAGAACAAAACACATAACTAGCATAAACCGAGTTGTTTCATAACCTAGATAGCAATTAAGAATATCACTTAGGAGCAACTTCACAAGGTTCTTCCAACAAGACAAGTGATGCTATCTGCCCTAATGAGAAATCTACTTCTGAAACATTATATGACCACACAATTACTTGAGTAATACATAATAATGAATTTGTAACAATATGGGAAGCAACATGCATCTCTAGACGATTTTGACTCAATCTTAACAACTTAGCACATCAAAACAAAAAAAGAAAAAAGTTAAGTACACAGGAGATTAGTCCTTATAACCTAGACTATGGCTTGAGATAACAGCCGGAGAATGATCAACCTTGCAAAGTTCTACCTAGAAAACCCTACTCAAGGGTCCCACCAACCCACACCTAAGATTCCTATGGTTAGTCTTCAAGCCATATCAGCACAATATTGACAAAAGCAACATCCTAAAACCATATAAACTGCACAGACCCAAGGTATTAGGCTAATGGTAAAGTCGTTTGGCTTTGGTACCCAAGAAGCATTAGGTCTAAAGATTCAATGCCAATTGGCCCACCAATTCCTTGGGGCCATGCCTGCGGGGTAACGACCAAAGTTTGCCATCTATGTTGAGTTCACAGGCCTGCAGGCTAACAGTTACAGCTGTAAAAAGTAAAATATAAAAATTTTATAAATCACAACGAAATAGGTTATATAGACATTACACAAACATATCCAGGGCTGGAAACTAATGAAGACAACTATAACCAATCAAACTCCATATGCTGGGCATGCAAGAACTTCTAATAATCCTTTGCAAAATTGGCTTTCTACCATACATTCAAGTGTACAGCATATATATCTTTTATACATATAGGTAAAAGCTCTTTCATATAGCTAAAGAGCAAAGTAACAATCGAAAAAAAAAGAATATACCAGACCACCAAAATGCATTGGCTGGCTGAATGCACACTTCACCCAAGAAAATAAAAACCCCCATTTTCACTGCCCTTTTCACATCACAAACAGTCTAATATATTCTAGATTTCAACCACAACATTAGCCAGTAAAATCAATGGTAAAAGATAAATAGAAATATGCTAAAATTAAACATATGAAGAACCTTCTGGTGCAACACAATATAAAGCAATACAAACCTAAATGTAGCAATTTATCCTTGGACTCTAAAGTTGAAGATTTCCGGTGCTTTCCCAAACTACAAGCAAATGAAGTAACCTGCAAAAAAATTCAAAAGATAATTTCTTCAGAGAAGATAACCCACCAACTCTTTATTTATTTATTTAGTTTGAGAAGCTCATTAGCTAGTGGAGATTATATGATGTATATCGTAAAAAGGGTGGACTACTATGGCCATACTAACTACTTGATATCACAACTTGTAGAAATGCCATAATCTAATGTAAACAGGTTCCAATCAAAATGCACCATACAATCTTCCAAAACAGTAATTGCCAATCCAAGAATCTTATTCACAAATCAGAACTCAGAATTTGACCTGCTGACTCACACCTTTATGGGCTCAGATAAATACAGCTATCGAAAGAGTTTTTTTTAATAAGACAAACTTTTATTAGAATAAAAATAAAATACAAAAATGTCAACCAGAGGTTACTGTGTTCAAAGGAATATAATCCAAGAAGGTTATTATTTAGAAACAAAATCATATTTAGAGGGATTCTAGACATTCAAACAATAAAACAGTTTGGGGTTTAAATAATACATTATGTTAACAAATCTTGTGATAAAGCTTACCACTGCCATTGCAATTTCAATATACTACTTTGGGGTGTTCAGTTATTCCTTGTGTATGTAAAACTTAATTCCATAAAAATCTGAACCATTGTGATAGTAACAAATGGATCTGCCACAAAACATTAACAAACTTAGACTTAACAAAAAGAAGGAAACATAGGCAGCTCGTTATCAAAAATAAACTGCTTAATCTGGTTTGTTAACTCTAGCAAGTCATAACCTTTGGAAGGCTGCAATAGAATCTTCAGCAAAATTGCCATATCTCTCTAGCAGTTAAAATTCCATCATTTTATGACTGACATCTGAAAATATTAGCAGTTAGAAAGTAAGTCAGAAGACATTAGCAGAAAACTTTCAAAAAGAAAAAGAAATAACAATTGCAGAAGGCTAGCAATTTAGACTCACCAAAATAGTTGGCTGTGGAATCCATGTACAATTTTCAAACACTGTGGAACAGTTCTCCTGATTTGCCTTACTGCCTCTAAACTTTTAAAGTCTAAATTCATCTTGCAAGCACTGTCATTGTCGCATCCACCAGTAGTGGTCTAAAATCCTCTGATGCTCCAACAAGCAGAGTGTATCTGTATCTTCCCCATCAACTTAAACTCCAATGCTCCATAGCTTAATAGAAGAAGAGCAACCTGTCCAGCAAAAACAAACCAACCAAATTTTTACTAAAATCTCGATATTTGCTCAATTTCAAAGAGTTTAAGCCACTATTAGAAATCAAAATAGTTCTAAGTTGAGGTGCTTAAATCAAAATAGTAAAAAAATTGAATCTTGATACAAGAAGATAGACCGTTTATTCCAATTTCTTCTAGCAATTCTATCCGTGAAAAGCATCAAAAAATAGCATCACTAGATTTATGTTTCATTTAACTAGAAAATGCATCAAGGAATGTTCTATAACAGCCAAAAGTTCTATCAATCTACCCCTAAAAACATGATACAAAGCTGATATAAAAATTAAGGTATCATATTTATTAAATAAGAATTTACTACAATTTTAAAATTGTTTACCATTAATCCTCCATTTACCTTACCAGATCTTGGAAATCTCAATTCCTTCTGGGAAAAGACCACCACTGTAGCAAAATTAAGCTTTCAGAAAGCCTGCCAAACGGCCAAGTTAACTATGGAACATGTTGAAAGCTAATCACCTATAGATGAGAGAGAGAGAGAGACAGACAGAAGATGAGAGCGAGAGAGATTATAAGTTAGGGTGGAGGTGCTGCCACGGTGAGGAAGATGAGAAAGAGAGACAGACAGACAGAAGATGAAATTATAGATGAGACCGACGTGGGTGGAGGCGCCGCGGTGAGGAAGGCGAGAGAGAGAGAGAGAGACAGACGGACAGGCCGACTTGGATGGAGGTGCTGCCATGGTGAGGATTATGATTCAATGAATGAGGAGGCAGAGCGAGAGAGGATAATTTTAGTTGATGGAGAGAAAGGAATTAGGGTTGAGATAACATACAGAGCGAGAGAGGAAGGAATGGGGAAAAAGTAGTCTAAATAATTTACCCCGGGTCTTTAAAAACCGCCGTAAATATACAACATATCAACTGCGATCGTGGTTGCCCGCCACAGATTTTGATTTTCTACTGCATTTCTCATAGCCCGTCGTAAATGGTCGTAGTAAATGGCTCTTTTTTTTGTAGTGTGGGGTGTAACTAACCAAGGAGAATCAATTTGGGAAGAAGTGTCCATGTAAAGGTGCCGGGGTAGCGGAATTGAAGTTGTCTCGAAAAGTATTAGCATGGATCCCAACTTCGGTAATATGAGTTCCTGTGTCCCAAAAGGGGTGTTTTTGGGAGGAGAATTACATTAAGGGATTCGAGGACAAAAGGATGTGTTATTCCGTGTGTCTGGCATCTAAGAGACACGTAAATGTTATTCGAGTCATAACAAACAAATGAGGATGACTTTGACGGGAAAAGTTTGTGTTAGAGTACTGGGGGAACAGAATTAGAGTTGTCCCAAAAACTATAACCGTGGTTCTCGACTTCGATGAAGCGAGTTCCCAGGAATAAAAAGAGTCGTTCTCGGGAGGAGAATTACATGGTGGGGTTCGAAGACTACGTAATTTTGTGTGTTGAGCATCTAAGAGACACGTAAAAAATGCTATTTAGGTAATTACGGACCATTGAGGATGACTTTGAGTGGAAGAGTCTGTGTCCAGGCGTTGGGGGAGTAGAATCTGAGTCATCTCGAAAATTATTTATAAGCATACTTCCCGACTTAGGTGAAACGAGTTCCCAGGTTGGACACGTGGCATTCCCAAGTTGTTAAAAGGGTGATCTCGGGATAAATACATAGTGGGGTTCAAAGCGAGAACGATGCATGTTTTGACATTCAGGCTGTGTTCATGGTACATTTTTGTTCGTGGGAACCAGGAAGGCTGAGTATGACAGGATGACGACATGCCCATGGTCCAAGGGAATGGAATCAAAGTCGTCCCGAAAAAGCATATGCTTGTTCCCGACTTCAATAATAGGGGATTCCGAGTTATACAAGGTGGGAATTGTGCGCATATCGATGGATAACAGACACATATTTTTGTAATTCCACCAACGAAGGGTGCCTACGTGAGGATGAGAGTGTGGTTGTAGGTCGGGGAAGGGGAATTGAAGTCATTCCCAACTAATTGTATGGACTTTCCCAACTCATATAAAGCTTGGCCCCGAAGCAAAAAAAGGGCATTCCTGAGACGTTTAAAAGTTGCGAACAATAGAGAATTTGGCCTAACAGTGGAAAACGAACACATATTTTTGCACTTCCACCAGCTAAGGGTGCTTACGTGAGGATGAGGGCGTGGCCCAAGGCTAGGGAAGCAGAATCGAAGTCGTTCCTGACTAATTGTATTGCATTTCTGACTCGTATAAAGCTTAGTCCTGACATGAAAAAGGAAATTATCAAGACGTTTAAAAGCCGACAAACATGGGGAATTTGGCCTATTAATCGAAAATAGACTAGTAATTTGGTGATTTTTCTCGCGGTGCATGCACGAGGATGAGGCATCGACCATGGCCCTGGGGAGTGAAATCAAATTCTTTTCTGACAAACTGTATTATTGTTCCCGACTTTTATAAAGCACAGTCCCGACTGCTAAACAGCATTCCTGAAATGAAATTTTAATGCGTCAAAAAATAAATATTCTAAATTAATTATAATTTTAATATTTTTTACTGTATAAACAGTGTTGATAATTATTGCATAGTGTCTTAACAGTGGATGAATAGTGGAGAATGCTACAGTGCCAGTTGCAGGCAACCTGCTTCAGCATGTTACCTCCGTTCATTTCCTGCCAAATGGCGGCCATACAGAAGACCAGCTCTACAGCAGCAGGCGCATCTAATGCACCGTGCATACTGTAGGCTGACCCCCCTCTAACTTACTGCCACTAAAATTAATATAATTAATGAACAAACTATAGGTCGCAAATGATCGAGGAATCTTGGCGCAGAATTTGTTCATCAGCAGATCTAATACAAATACACTTTCATAGTGGACAAGACGGGGGAAAAATTCCACTCAAACCGTTGTTGGACATATCAAGAATGTTAACTGTGTGTAACAGTAAAGAATATCGTGCTAGGTGGCACCCAGCAAGTGGTCCTTGACGCAAGCTGGAACGGAGGTCTAGATATTTTGGGCGAATTGATGGAGTTTGTTCAAAACTCATCACAAAATTATGAGAAAGATCCAAAAAAATCAAATAGTGCAACAGTTCGAATCCCTTCAAGAAAAACTACCTTTGAATTTTTTTTTCCCCGAAAAGTCTAAATATTGGTATGTTCTGAGTTTCTCAGGAAAACTGGAAATTGAATTAGGTTGCAAGAAGAAAAATAGAACTTTCTATAGCTTGGGCAAGATAAAAGTCGACAAAATTGTATGTTCTTAAAGACAAAAGGCGGTTATCTGAAATATAAACTTATACAAGGTTTGGAAACATGTCTGACTAAACAACACCACTCAGGTTATTCGATGAAAGATCTAGAACGATAAGGTTCACAAGTTCTGACATGGAAGTTGGAATTAAACCATGAGGCACATTACCCTCCAAATGAACATACTTCAGTGAAAAGATAGGGAGAGAACAAGCAAGATGGTAATCTGAATTCAACCAGATTTAAAAAAATAATAATAATAAAAAATGAAAATTCAGAAGCCACCCTATATCAGAGCCAGGTTTCGATCCTGGGACCTGTGGGTTATGGGCCCACCATGCTTCCGCTGCGCCACTCTGATGACTGAATTTTACCACGGTTCTTTGTATGATAAGGAAGGCAATGAAGCAACTAATGGAAAAGTCTCAAAAAAGATATAGAGTTGTGTGGGATTGAGTATGGATGATGCCAACTGACCACTGAAATTATTATATAGTGAACATATAGATAAGTTAATTTGCTGAAGTTACCTGTAACATCAGGAAACTAGCTGAAAACGATTTTTTACAAGATGAAGTGAAACCAGGCTAGACAAGTCTAAGATTGTAGAGGGAATTAAGCCTGAAAAATAGCATGAAAAAGATCCATTTGTCAATTTAGTGAACCCACCAGAGTTGGAAGATATTTCGGAGTATCTAAAATTGTTGCAAGCGGGGTCAAGCCTCTAAAGAGAAGGAAAGAGGAAGAGACTGCTGTTTTCATGGATACATCACGGCTTATAAGATGATCTGTCAATCTATCGCAAGTGACTGCATGCATCCCATGAGCAGCAATCACTACCTTCCTTCTAAGAGATTGCCTTGGGATAAGAATAAGCATATTCATAATAACACTGACAAGTAGCAGAACTATTAATTAAGAAAGAGTTCTTAAAGCAAGGCAAAGCTTTGTTGAGGGAAGCAAATTTTCTAGAGGAAGGAGCCAAAAACATTCTGATTCAAGAAGAAGATGGGAAAGAGAAGAACCAGATACTGCCACAGAAGTACCAACATAATTTTCTTTTCAGGAAAGGGAAAGAGGAAAGGCTTTCCAAGGTTTAATTATCACTTTTTGACTGCCAGCATATTTAACATATGCTGTTTCAAGTGTCCATAACCCACAGGTCCCAGTATCGAAACCTCGGCTGATTTTTAAAAAGCGGCAGAGAGAAAGATGCAGTTCATTCAAAAATATGAGAGTTCCGATTGTATCAGGTAATTTTCCTGGGAAATGTGTCATATGAAGGTCCAATAATCTGAGGGGACTGCTCCAGTTAGACATTGGTAAACTGCCTGCGTGATATGCATTTCCTAATAATCTTAGTCTCTGAAGAAATAGAAATTGGAAAACTTTAGTTGGAAATTCACCATTTATCCAAGCATAGACTCAGTGATATCAGAGAAGAAGATAAGTTCAATAAGGAAGGAGGTGCAACTGCATACATGTCCACCCTGTCAAGAAGAAGATATCTCAGTTCCGTTAGATTTTGCTAGATTTATTAAAACTCTGTTGCTCCAGCTTTACTTCTTTAAGAGAGAGATCAAGTGAAACCAGCTTAGACAATTGAGAGATTTCAGTGGGAAGTTGGCCAGAGAAATCTGATGAAGAAAGGTTAACATGTGTAAACTTTTTGAAACAACCAAACTTGGATGAGATAATCGGATTTGTTCAAATCATTGCAAGCAAGGTTGAGACTATCGAGTTGGTGAAGCTGGAAGAGACCATTGTAGTCTTGGATATTGCCAAGAAGCCAACTGGAACTAAGATCAAGGCCAATTACTCGGCCTGTCACTGTATAACTGTTAAGTGGATTTTTATTCACTAATTTAATAACTCTAAATTTAACTTTTAATTAGTTTTCGCGTAATTTGGTATTTAATAAGTATTTATGAATTATTTGCACTTAGAAATTCATTTGAAGTGAATTGGACGAAAACCGGAAGAAATTTGTGAAAATATATACGCTGAAGTTGTGCAAAAGCTTAAATATCAAAGTCAGAGAGCTTGCGCTGTGCAAGTATGTTCACAGACTTCAGTATTTTAGGCAGAGATGTTGTGCTCCTGCGCAAGTTTGAATCTGATTGAGGTCTGTTTCCTGATTTGTTTTGGATTGAGGGTTTTAATTGCTATCACAAAAATATAACTTTCCAACAACGTTTTAGGGGTTCAAATTTCATTCTTTGGGAGACTTCACTAAACAGACTACATTATTTACGGCGGACAAAAACCGCCGTAAATAACCTTTTACGGCGGTTATACGATGGTTTTCGTCTGCCATAAAAGCAACCACAGTAAAAGGATTTACGGCGGTTTTTGTCCACCGTAAAAAAATTTATACGGCAGTTTTCGTGTTCGACGTAAAAAAGGACAACGAAATTGTCACACCCTTTTGCGGCGGTTTAAAACCGCCGTATATAAATTTCTTACGTCGAACATTTAACCGCCGCAAAAAAATTTTTTGCGTCGAACATCATAATCGCCGTAAAAAATGTTTTAACGTCGAAGACGAAAACCGTCGTAAAAAACATTTTTACGTCGAACATTGTAACCGCCGTAAAAAATGTTTTTACGTCGAACATTGTAACCGCCGTAAAAAATGTTTTTACGTCGAACATGAAACCGCCGCATATGTTTGCTACGATTTTTATTTGCGACGGTCCATAAACCGCCGTAAAAAGCGTTTCTGTTTACCACAACAATTTGTTTTTATTTAATTCACACCTGCTGTTCACAAATTCAGTTCAGCTACCTCAAAAAATAGTATTCCATAACATTTCAATAATTATATGCATTCAATATTAATATAAAGGTAATTCAGAATATAAAAGCATCTCATATAAGTGGTTTTAAACATATTGTAATAAACAAATCAAATGTAACTGTATCATAATTTACATAGTTTAACACATCTAACAATAAGCAAATGGTTAAACATCTCTAAGAGTTCATCAAACTCCACATAAGTGCAAACCACAAAACTAAGAGTCCATAAACCTCCACATAAGTGCAAACCAAAAAACTTGAACTTACCTGCAAGAATAAATTTGTAACTTAGATATTATTCATTTAATATGATTATTTAATTTTGAACAAATATGATTGTTTATACGTACTCATGTTCCTCATCTGATGGGTCATGTGTGATATTATTTGTTCCATGACTATCAAGGTGAAAACGACTTCGATGTCCACTTGAAGCATCTGGAACCTATTCAGAAAAAAGAATGTCAAACGCAAGTTAAAATATGAATCATTCAAAACTTTCAACTTTTATGGAAATATGTGAATACCGATCTGTTTGCATGCCGCTGTGCAAATTCTGGAAACGTCTCCTGCAGAAAGGAAAGGACCTCAGCATGCGTCATCTTCAAGTTGTTGTATTCTTCCTGCAAGTTGTTGTAAGCAGTATTCAAATTGTTGTGTGCTTGCTGTAAGGCACTAAACTGCTCCCTCAATTGATTATCAGATGAGCTGCTACATCCGTGAATGTCAATGGGAGATGGACCATAACCGTATGTCCGAGCATAGCCACGATGATCAGGTCCCATTACGTTTCCAAATACCTCTTCTCTCACATCTTGAGTTTGTTGCTCTTGTGTAAATTGAGACAAACCCTCATTAAATTGACTCTACAAAATTATGAAAACAAATAACAAGTTAAAGAAGATAAAACAATAAGCAAAGTAAATTCGTACATACTAGATGAATATATGTTCAAAGAAATGTAGAACTTACTATTATTTCTGCACTTTCACTATCACCTATTTCTCCATTACTTTTTGTTCTAGTTTTGATGAAGACACTAATACGATCAGTTTGTTCGCCCTTTCTTATCATCTAACCAAAAAAAAAAAACTCAAATATAAAGCTGTATCACGATGTACAAGTACTTACAAAATGAAGTTACTTATCAAAAACATGATAAAAAATAAAAACATCCCATTTCTAAGCAATATATGGTAACATAATAGAAAGACAACTACTTCCTTTATATCTCAATAGAAGTAGCATTTTCATAACTACTAAAAAATAGCATGTAGATAAAGACGCATTCATAGTTATGTAAAACTTACCTCTTCCCGCTTCTGGGCAAACGACGTACGACCTGTGCGATGAAGTGCAACTTGTTGTGCACGGTTTATCTTATTCTTCTCTGCAACTTCCTATAATACAAACAATTTCAAAAGTATAAGTATTACAGAATTTATGACTACTTACAAATAACTATTTGGGTATATATATCATGTGTTGAGTTAGACATATACTTTGGCACTGGTCCGGGTTAACTCTAGGAGGAGTGAAAGCTAACCGATCCTCATCTGTATCAAATTTCTTGTAATACTCTCTCTTAACACGAGCTTTCCAATCCCTCCAAAGATTCCCAACTGCTTTTAGAAAATGAACTCTATACTCGTCAGGAACATCTGTATTATCCTACAACCACAAATCATAATAGATTAATATAGATACCAAAAAATATGTTATAACCCAAGAATTTCATATAAATTACTCACCTTTACTTCTTTCCAAAAGTCATCTAAAAGATGTTGTGGCATGTTTTGCCATCGTGGACAAGTCAGTGGAGCCATGTTGCCATTCTTTGCTATGATTCCAAGTTGGGAGGTAAATTTATCTTTGTTTGCATTTATTGGTTGCCACTGAGAGTTAAACTCTACATGCAACCTTTGCCCTGTTCCCCACTCCCAAATAGTGCGAGCTGATCCACGACCTTTTACAACCTTTGACGTACCACCATCATCTGAAAAACAAAGAAACAAATGAGAAAACAACTTTACATATTAATTAGTAAAGAAATGTTATTTATGTAGATACCTTGCTCTTCATTATTTGTCTGAGTTTGGGAAGATGTCGATTGTCGTCGAGATTCTGCTTCCCGTTGTATTATACTCTCCATTGAAATGTCTCGATGTCTCTTTGGTGGCATAGTTACCTACAAAAAAACAAAAATAGATAACCATGTTAACATCATTTTGTATATATCACAATATGAAACATATGCATATAAAAAAAATCACAATCCGTTTAAGAAAAACAAAAAAGAACAAAATATTTACTTCATTCAAAGAAAATTATTGTTACATCCATTCGAGGGAGGATATATGACAAATGCCCAGCAAAACCACAATAAGATACAAAATGACAGAAAAATAGAGCATGCCCAAAAGAGTAGTCAATCAATATCGTCCATCTCATCATCGTTGTCTTCTGTATTGATGATAATTGTTGTGCCTTCAACTCCTTGCCGAACCCATTGAACATCTTCCTCACGAAAATAACCCCTTTCATCAAATTCTTGTTGTGTATATAGCTTAACTTGTGGCACCATGTTTGCGGTAGATGAACTTTTGGAATTGAAATCATATGTATCTCTCATTGTCATTTTAAGCACAACATGCCAATCTTCATCCATTGGATCTTGAATATAACAAACTTGCTCAGCTTGTTCTGCTAAAATGAAAGGTTCATCATCCACATGATTATCTTTATATAATAGATTATTAAAATTAACCATCGTGAAGTCAAATTCATCACACTTCTTTCCAATCCGATTATCAACCCAATCACACTTGAACAACATAAAAGTCATGTCATTGACATAACGAATTTGAATTATATCTGTTAACACTCCAAGAAATGTAACACTGCCTGAAAGGGGATTTTTATATCGTGCACTAGCATAGCTCATGGTATCAGCCTTCAAAATAACACCACATTGCTGAGTTATCTTGTGCTTATCTGTGTCTTTGGTTCGAAATTTGAAGCCGTTAACCACATAAGATTTATAGCGATGTGCGCCCGATTTAGGCCCATTAGCTAAATTGATGATTTCCTTGGATAGTGATACATCTGAGGTCTCTTGTAAAGAGTGAACCTATACGAACACATAGTTAGAATCGAAAGTCAGTATAATGGTAGCTGATGCGTTCGAAACTAGCAAGTATACTAGTCGCACAAGTAATAAAGTGATAAGTAGATATCGTTCCCACGAGGATTGATTCTAATTGAATTTGTTATTTCCAGCAACAATAAACTAAACAGGGGGGGTTTTGTTGAATGATTAACTAAATGAAATAAGAATGCAAAGTAAGAATAACAAAACAGAAGTTAATTTGAATGAAAGATCAATGAGAGACACTTGGTTAAGGGTTCTTTCTCTGCCACAAGATATGAATTTGTGAATTAACATAGAATTGTAATCCAATTACAGCATTGAAGTTATCAACCGTAGATAACAACAAGCTCTGTTATCCCAATCTTTCCTTACTTTGTTGTTAAATAAAACAAGCTCTTTATTTAATCTCTATCCATTAAACAACCTAGAACAAGCTCTCTGAGTTTAATTCAATGGAAGCATTACGATGAGAAAGATAGGTTGATCTAAGCAATAATCACACAAGTTCGGATTATTTAACCTAGGTTGTATTTTCCAATTGCAATCTCTGATCACAATTTTGCTACTAATGATTGGAAATTCATGACAATTACGGATCAAGATTTCTAATCTAGCAATAGACAACAACAGATTATATTCAGTTGGCCATTCCAAATACAATCAGTAAGCAATCATAAGCATTAGATATGGGAAAATACAAGCAACTTCAATTAGAGAATTGGATAACAATTTCTTACACAATCAACTCACAAAATCCATATCAAGGGCTTTGAAAATCACCCTCAACCAATTCAGATTTAGTTACACATATTCAATCAGAATAACAAATACAATACAGAGAAATTCCAGAATTGAAAAGGAAAGAAAGAACTTAGCAAATTCTTTGAAAATCTTCTTTGTAGATGAATCTTCTTGGAATTGTAGTTCCTCCTCTTTCAAAATCTTCTTTCTCCTTCAAGAACTCCAAGGGATGAGAGAAATCCAGAAATGCAGCCTCCTCCCACGTTTTCCCCTCTTCAAGTTATGAAAATAAAACCCTAAAATGTGTTTAAATACTCTGCTACAGTAACTTGCTACAGTGCCCCGTATTTAATAACATGCTACAGTGATATATGGAATTACAAATATACACTTCTCATACCATTTTTATCACAACTTTCGGTACACTACATAAATTCGTGAACCGTAAATTTCTCCAGAAAATAGACTTCGAGAGCTTTTCAATGGTATATAGCATGTTATCCGGTTAATTGTATATCGATACAATCAACTCCAAGAAATTGGTTGACTAGCAGAGGTGAAAATGAAGGGTTTTACTCCAATTTTGTGTAAGTTCCTCCAAAACTCCTACAAACATCAAAAACCACACAAAAACATAAAAATACCAGGAATATAGCAAAGAAACATGGACGAATTGATATGAAAATGATATATAAATAGACACTTATCAAATTCCCCCACACTTAGACTTTGCTAGTCCTCGAGCAACTACGACAATATGAAATAAAACTAAACCGAAACAGAATCAACAAAAAAATTAAAACACACAAATGCTTCATCTTGCAAATAGGCCTCAAAGATTGTACTTAATTATAACCCAAGGAAAACTTCAAAATAATGCACTTGATCAAGAATTTCATATCAAAGATTAGTTTCGCTTCACTTCAATTCCTCAAGTGTGTGTGTGTAGAGCCATTCTCACCTAATCACTTGTAACCCGGATGAGTTTATGCATAAAAATGAATCATATTTAATATTGAAGATGTGTGTATAAATGAACTCCATAGGCCTGCTTTTCAAGTCACTCTCCACTAATGTAGACATGCACAACACCAAGGATCAAGTAGGACTTTATTAAGCTTGTAACGTTTGGCTTGGGTGAAGGTATGATAAAGGATAATAATTTGGCTCAAATCACCCACAAACACATAATCATTCAAGACTATGTAGAGCTCAACCCTATAACAAACTTTATTTTAATTCACCAGGTTACTCCCCCAAACTTATTTAGAACACTCAATCTTTTTTTTTCGCAGAAAACAAAGGAAACTACACCCCCACACTTTGTTGTTTCATTCTTTTTAAGAACACCAAGGGTATAGATCTCTTATTCTTCTTCTTTTGTTCTCTTTTTTTTTTCTTTTTTTTTTATTACACTTCCCCTCCCCCACACTTAAACAACACATTGTCCTCAATGTGTAAGTACGTGGACGATAAGTACAGATTGTTTTTTTTTCTTCTTTTTTTTTTATTTAAACACAATAGAACTCACTTGTATTGCTCATGACACATCCCAACCTCCTCTAACTTCCCAAAACCAGAACATAGCTCAGAATTTAATTGTGAATGATCTACATGCTCATAGGTAAGGGATAAACTGTTTGGAACAAATTCATTTGAGGTTAGGAAATCTTTTAGTGAGTTAACAAAGAAAAAGGCTTACAGAGGCTCAAAGGGGTAACTAGGGATCAATTTCAGTCAAGGTTGGCTATTAAGGCTCAAACGGTCCAAAGATGGCCTAAATCATTTCCCCAATGTTGCACAGTCTAGGATTTCGCCTCGAGTGACCATCAAACAAGTTCTAGAATTCATTGAAATCTGAAGAAACATTTAAATTACATAAACCTTCTCTAAGTAAACAAATAACTCAGTGATAATAGCTCAGTGCTCAATGTTGTACAAGGAATCGAAGGCAAAGCGAAAACCAATAAACATTTCAAGCACACAGATCCATGCATCATTTATCATTTTCCAAGAGTTATTCTTAATTCAATCATTATCTTATCATCGACCCACAAAATGCAAGAAAAGAGGTACGTGGCGTTGTTACACCTGAGTCAAGATTGTATATTTCAACAATCCTTAGGACCAGTAGCCCGCAGACTTAAGGTTTCCAGCCTATATACCTTTATTATGAAAGAACAAAACAAGAAACAAGACACTTCAAATAACATGAAATAAACAAACTACAGATTTATTTAGAGAGAATGCGTTTCAAGGGTTAAAGAAACCCCATATTCTGCCATTCTCAGGCTTTTCCACAATTGTTTTTTTTTAAATCAAAACTGATAAAGATAAAAACACATAACAACTCTAAATTACGCAAAACTAAACTCACTCATAAAATAACAAAGTTCAACAAGTCAGCAAACAAAAACAAGTTAGTTAGAATGGGTCTAAAAAGTTTAGAAGTTAGCCTCCTTATTCAGCCATTATGGATTGAAGAGATCCAGAATGCGTTTCAAGAGAACTTGAACTTTTTAAGCCACCACTCTAAAAACCGAGATTAGAAAATATTACCTGGGACGAAAGAAATAACCTGAAAAAGCTCAAAAGAAACGACATGAAAAATCTCAAATAAACACACTAAAAAGAAAGCAAACAAAAACGAAGCAAACCAGCAAATAGAGATTACAGATGGAGGGTTAAATCCAGTTGACGCCTTTTGTTGCCTTCTCCAAACCAATTTATCCGAGCCATTGTTGGATCAGGTGAATAGACGAATTCTTGTAGTTTGTCAATTAACTCTCCTGCAGTTGAAGCTGTAACCAGCATTTGCCTTGCTGACGGTGAGATGAAATTTTTTTCTACAGCTTGATCAAGAAAGGACAACAAACCATCAAAAAAATTATTAACATTTAACAAACCAATGGGTTTCCGATGGATGTTTAGCTGTGCCCAAGAGGTGATTTGAAATATCTCCTCTAATGTACCATAACCACCCGGCAAAGCTATAAATGCATCGGACTTAACAACCATATGTGCAATACGCTCATGCATACTAGAGACCTGTAACTCTTCCCCGATTGTGTTGCCTACGATATCTCGTACAGCTAATGGTTTAGGGATAATGCCGAGAACTTTGCTCCCTCCTAGGGATGCAGCTGTTGACACACACCCCATTAACCCAAGACTACCCCCTCCATAAATCAAATTAATACCCCTCGCAGCTAATGTCCTACCAAGATCAAGAGCTGCTGTGGTAAACTCTCCATCTTTACCAAATTGCGATCCGCAAAATACGCATATATTGCGGAATCGCCGAATTGGTGTTTTCTCCATTTCTACAAGTGCTCTAATCTTGTGTAAGACACGTTAGATATTATGCTTTTCAATTGCAAGACAGGTTATGGAATGACATATGAAAATATGCAGAATGTATATATACACCCATAAAACTCTCAAATTTTGACACATGGGGACATACTTTCGGTGGGGGTTGCTCGATGCAGATTTATCGCCCCAAGATTTGAAAAAATGAGATATGCTTTCGGCGAGGTTTGACAAAACCTACACACTTGTCTCCCACGTGAAGCATGGAAAATGGAGATACACTTTCGGCGGGGGTTGACAAAACCCCCACACTTGTCTCCCACGTGTACTTATGCCATAGGGTAGTCATATGGTTTGTCAAAAAGAAAACTTGAAATTAAAACAAACAAAATCAACAAACAACAACAACACAAAAACAACATTGATAATCAGATCAAAAGAAACAAGAAAAAAAATTCTACAACAACAACACACATTCAAATATACAAGTAGTTGTGATTGTGGCTCACATCTTCCTCTGGTTTTACGTCCAGTAACGGCTGAAACGCCTTCTATGAGTCGGGGATTTGCTTCCCATCCAGTTTTCTTATAAACTGGCAAACAGGGTCGTTTTTAGTCAGATTCCCTAGACTATAACACTGCAATTCATCACGAAATTGTGTCCATAGATTAAGCAATTCACGCTGAACAAGTCCACAAGAATGTGACTCGAGAGTTAACAAAACATTATCCAGCGACTCATTACTCAAACCATTCTTAATAAATGAAAGTTTATCTTCTCTATTCCTGGACGCAAAACCTAATGAACGACAAGTCTGGTTACAATTCCATCTAGCACATTTATAACATACTTGTAACCTTTTCGCTCTTCGCCTCTTGGCGTAGTAGCTCTTTCCTAGACCAGGCATGTATTTTGCGAGATTAATGTCCGGCTCACCGGACAATCTCACCTTGGCTTCGATAAGCCATCGGATATCCGCAGGCACATTTAGGAGCATCAACGCCCAAAGTCTAGTCATCCGTACTTTATAAATTTTAAACACAGCATTTTGAGGAAGTGAAGGGAAATATTTACGAAGGTTCGATAGAAAGATATCAGCATCCATTGAAGAGAAGAAAAGGAGAGATATTACCGATAATGCGATTGAGTTTGTTCTTCTCCCAGATATGCACGTTTCAAACCTTCGAACAATGGCTTCAACTCCCGTTTGAATGTTTCCTCAAGCTGTTACACAACTGAACTCGAAGCATGGAATAATCAAATTAAACACAAAAAAAGAAAAGAAAAGAAAAGAAAAGAAATTAGAGACACATAAAGGAAATAAAAACACAAGAGCAAATGAAAGTAAAAAACAAACAACAAAGCAAATGAGACAAATGGCAAAGAGAGATAAAACCTGATCAATTATAATAGCCCATGAGAGGAATCTCCTCGAAACACAAAAAATTGATCAATACTACCTTCTTTTCTTTGTCTCTTTTTATTTATATTTCAAAAACATTGGGTTGCCTCCCAATAAGCGCTTGGTTTAACGTCCTCAGCCTGACGTTATCTGTCCTCACACCCCCCATCAAATAAGTGGGCTCGTAGAGAGGTACTCATCGATGTCCTGCATCATGAATTCTCATCAGTAAGGCTTCAACTGTGCCCATTCACCTTGATACTTTATCCGTTTTTTAAGTACTCTTATCATTTTCCACTGCACCATTGGGAAAAACATTAGTAATAACAAAAGGTCCAACCCATCGAGATCGTAATATACCTGGAAATAACTTGAGGCGAGAATGAAATAAAAGAACTTTCTGTCCCACTTCAAAATTCTTCCTTGAGATCATTTTATCATGAATGCCTTAGTTCTCTCCTTGTAAATTCTGGAATTCTCATAGGCATCATTTCTAAGTTCTTCCAATTCTTGCAGTTGAAGCTTCCTTTGTTCTCCATCAGCATCCATCTCCATGTTACAAAGCTTTACTGCCCACCATGCTTTGTGTTCGAGCTCTACTGGAAGGTGACATGGCTTACCATATACTAACCTATACGGAGACA